>VZRR01011209.1:383932-504219 GCA_013398015.1 Oreocharis arfaki | reverse complement strand
CCTTGGGACAAGCGACCTCAGACGTCTGTATCCATTATCCAGAGGGGCTGGGGGGTCCCTCCGCTTGCAGCGTCCCTTGGGACAAGCGACCTCAGACGTCTGTATCCATTATCCAGAGGGACTGGGGGGTCCCACCCCCTGCAGCGTCCCTTGGGACAAGATATCTCAGAAACCAAGGCCAAAGATTAGGGTAGGGAGTGCAGGAATAGAAGGAAAGCCTGGAGTTCCCAAGGCTGGTGTACGGCTACCGTGTTCCTGGGCTCAGGGGCACCAACCGCACACCAGCACACAGGGCAAGGAGGAGAAGGACAGAGCCGAGAGCTCCGACATTGGCTACAGGACTTCCCCCTTAAGCAGCTGGTGGTGTGTGCTTTGGGGTAAGGCTGTAAGGGCCACAAAGAAGATTAAGGGATAGGAACATCTGTTACATGGAGTGTGCTGGGGAATATGCAGCCTGGAGGAAGGGAAGGCTGAGGGGGATCCAGTCAGTGTGTGCAAATACCTGATGGGAGAGTATGTACACCACTGTGCTCTGTGGTGCCCAGTGGCCAGGACAGGAAGCAGGAGTGTAAGGATAGTGCGAGGGTAGTCAAACATTGGCACACGCTGCCCAGAGAGATGATGCAGTCTCCACCCTTGGAGCTACTCAAACCCCAGTTAGACCCAGCCGTGGGCAAGCAGCTGAAGCTGACCTTGCTTTGACGCTGGGCTGGACGATGCACTACAGAGTCTGTTTAGCAACTGCAAACGTGGCTAGCGTTAGGGCTGGTCTTAGGACAAGCACAAAGCCTGTGGGTTCAGGTGGTGTGGGAGTCCTGAGAGGCTGCCCAGAACAGGAGCTATTCATCCAGGCTGTGGCTAAGGGTCTCACATTGAGGTTTCCAAGGTGAAAATGTGACATACATTAGCAATATTACTTAGTGCTCTATTGTATTGCACTGAAAGATTTACATGGTCTTGAAAGCAGTCATTATTCTAGCTGGCTGTAAAATATGTAAGTATACCAGATACAGACATGTCAGCTTCTTGGAAGTGGGAAATAGCACTATTTTTACACTACAGTTGTTGGGGGTGGGTTTTTTGTGGTTTGTTTTTTTTTTTTTTTTACCGAAACCAAAATGATAATTACAGAGGAATCCAGTTCTGCAAAATAGCAGTCTCAAGTTACTCTCTACTGAACATGCCAAACGTGCTCTCATATGGGCAGTAGAAAATCCAAAGACATACAGCACTGAACCCCTCCATGTGTGGCACGAAAGGGGCAGTGCTCCTCTACAGAGGAACCCAGATACAGCCCATCTATCACAGACCAAACCAAACACCCCTGTGCAGCTCTATCCACCATCTTCTGGGATCCTGCATCTTCAACAAGTTGCTACAATCTGTAGCCTCCGTTTAAAAAAAAAAGACCCATCTGGCTGTTTGCAGTTGGGTTTGGCACACAAAAGTGTAACTCAGCAGTTCCTCCTTGCAACTAGTTCTGCTATGATGGAAAAATGAGAACTGACAAATGGATAGAGGCTAAAAAAGAGTTCAAAAGTGCTGCAATGCTGTGGATGTTCCAAGATGTTGGCACTAAGGCAGACAGGATTTTAATCAACATCAGCTATTTTGGGGAGGATGATTTAGTTGCTTGCAGGGCGTGAGTCATAATTCTTGACAATGAGCTGTGATTTTATATGTAATGCTTGTCCTGCAGCAGCAGTCAAGTCAGAACAATGTTATTTTCCAGCAAAACTCAACTTCATCTCAGAAGGATCAGCTCTTAAGTGTAATGGCTAATCCCTCCCTTACTGTGGATTTTACCCACTATTAATGAGATTAAGGATCTTGTTTCTGTAGGCTGTATGAGACAATACTTACTTTACTATCACTCTTTGAAGTAGTAACCTAAAACTGAGCATCCACTACTCTTATTTAGTCACTTCTCTGAGCACCTCTGGAGGTCAAATAGTACTGAAAATTGTCCCATCAGTATAAAAACAAAAAATCACAGTATGAGGTGTGACTCATCATAACAGCAGCAAATCTCCTTAGGGATCTTCCCTCTATTTCCAAAGCTTAGGAGAGATTGCTTGATGGGCAGGAAACGAAACAGGCTGTTGGTGAGGCCTAGGCAAGAAACAAATACAAAATCCAGCTATCTTCTGGAAATGCCAGACTGTACTCCAGCACACTCTTCTACACTGATTCTCTGCTTTGAAAAATCTTTTTTCCCCAGACTTTTACCAACTTGATCCCACATTCCCCCTGCAAATGCAGGGCCCTGCCATATTACAGATCCTCCTATGGAACTTCAGGGCCAGAAATTTAATGGAATTGTCTAAATCCACATTTAACTCTATTAATTTTAGCATCAGTGAAATACCATACGTGGATTATAAAACCCATCAGTGGATTATAATTCTTAGAACAGTATTAAGTAAGCATTGTCTTGAATACTTCTGATGCATTTCACTTTAACCCCAGTAGTGGAACCAAGACGACCGAAGAGGTCCCAGCTTCATAAACTTCTGATGAGTTGTCCATTACAGCATTCCTACATGCAGTAACAAAAACCAGAAAGGGTGGAAGAGCATTTGGGAAAAAGACCAGGAGAGAAGGCCGTTATCCCTCTTCTGCCAAACACAGAGAGGTTCTGCTGTACGTCTCCGTGTTTTCTACTGCCTGTTAGGTGGCATTCTCCACACTCGGCAGATGATAACTTCTGTACTGCACAGAGCCTGTAAACATTATTTGGTGAACCTGTAAATATTCCATTCCACATTTTTTGGTAACTGTAGTTCAGTTGTGAGCACCTGTCAGTAACTATAAACTGAGATTCTCTGGGCAGGTGTATTGCACTGCGGTCTCATTAAGTTTAGCCACCATTACAGCTGGGAAAGAAGTCAGCCAAATCCAAATTTTTAACCTGTGAGGCTTTGCCTTCTGGGCCACACAGCCAGTAACTGACCCTGAGACAGGAGTATCATTTGACAAAACAGGAGGAAGAGCCAATTCTTATCATCACATACGTGAGTCACTACGTGTGTTTTCAGACTTATTACTGAAGCTCATTTTTTACCAGCACTATGTTTTGAGGTATCTAATTGAATTAGGAGGTAAAGAACAGTCTTGTTTATTCTGCTACTTGTGTACTCATTGCTTGACAGCAATCTGTATGATCAAATATATTTGCTTACTATTATATATATTGCAACAGGATGCATACTATGGACCTTGTCAACATCTTAATTTCCCTGACTTTTCTTCAAAAACTAGCAAGACTGTAACACAGACAGTTATCTAAAAGCAAGATTGTAGTACAGACAGTACCTAAAGGAGTTGAAAAACAGTGTGTATGGATGATAGGTGCAGAAGGGAGAATTTAACACTGGTTTAAAATCATTTGTTTAGCTGACTGCATATGCAAATGTAACTTCACACAGTTATCACCGTAAGGGCCACTGTCAGTAGAAACACCAAGAGCTACGCTGCCAAGGCTGCCAACTCATGCCCCAAAAGCAAAGCAGGTGCTGCACTGCCCAACAGCAGCACACTGGCGTGCTCACTGAGCAAACCTGACCTGAAGGTGTAGCCCAGAACTTTTTCCCACTGAAAATGCATTACCACTGCTGCACATCACACACAGTTCCTCTCTCAAAACCCTTGTAATACTTGGGTCTGGAAATGAAAGTTTCTATGATGGAGTTCACAGCTGCAGTAACTACAGACTCATCAAATACACCACTTTTTGCTTGTACTGTCTCTTTTCTCTTGTTTAGACTGAGGGACTCTTACAGAAAGGCAATGGATTATTTCAGTTTTCTTCTAGGCTAGACATTCTACATGCAGAATTAAAAGTTGAGTTCTCTTGAGATTACAGGTGGCTCTCCATCCCATCTTCAGTGGATGTACAGCTACAGCAGAAGGCATCTACAGCACTTCCCTGGGACCTGGCTCCCTCCCCAAGCAGAGCTTTGAACTGCTGACTCCCATTAATCACAGCAATCCCAGTGGAGACTCAGCATTTCCTATTTACTTTTCCAAAGGATGCCATGTTCTAGGTTTCTCTTTGCTGTTAGAAAAACAACTTTGCACTTGAGGAGGATACAAATACAGTATGCCTAGTCTGTATAATCAACCCCGCTGATGTTTGCTACTTCCTAAGTTGCTGGTTAAGTTGTACAAATCACTTCTTTCAAGTCAGCACTATAGGTATCAAACAACATTAGGCTAAGAAATTCTCCTCTCTGGTTAGTGAAGGTCAGCCTCCTTTGTTGATTCTCCATGTAAAATTAATTTGAGGTTTTCATCTACTTATTACAAGATACACCAACTTTGCTCATAAATACATTTTAGGAGGATGGGCAAGGCAAAACATATTAAGAGCCCCTATGGTTTATGATAATGTTGTTAGGAATGTAGAATTAAATAAGAGTACAAAAAACATTTAATGCAAAGTTAAATACAATACAAACTTTATTAAAAATAGGTTGCAAGTGAAATACAGTAGAAATGGGAAACTACAGCAGTTTTGATGTTTTTTCAAATAATGCACAGACAAATATGAAAAGCACTTTTACACATATTCACACTTGACCCGAATGCCCAATAGCGGCCAAATCCACTCAACTGAAGGTTATAGGTATTTTTTTGCTAAGCCTTTTTCAGAGTCTAGCAGCAACAGTAATTCAGCCACAGCATAAGTTTTTTTCCTCAAGAAAAATTTGTCACTGTAAGGCTGCTAGTGTTTTCAAGATAAATTGGGAGAGGCTTGCTTTTCCTGATGAACAGACATAGCAAGCATGCAGATCCTTCATTAACACTTTGAACCAGTTTAATCTTCTACTTCATATTTAACAGGTGAAACGGTAAAAGCACACTTTCAAATAAGAAACCTGAAATACGTAAAAAATATTTACACTCCAATTTTCATTAACTTGCATTTATTTATCATACAACTCTTATTAAAAGTGATTTCTTTCCTAAGGCAGTGAAAGTCTACCCCTTTGTATTTGGAAGTGTGCACAAATCCCTAAATATATATTTATAAGAGAACAATATGATACAGGAAAAAAAATCATCTAAAGCCAGTAAAGGGCTTTTCAAATAGAAAATTTGTTTGGAATCACAATATATATTGTCTTAACATCACACAATGAGAAAGACTCTGATGAGGTCCTTATTCCCAACATCATCAGCCACATAAGTATAGCTGAAGAAATAGTGGGAAGAAAAAGATTAACAATTTAAAATTAAATAAGGCTATAACAGTGTGAAAAAATAGCTTGAACTGCCAAAAAGGCTTTCAGTACAACATAACAGGATGTCAGTAAAGCCAGCTAGACTGAAGAAGAGCTCGCTAGCAACTGCTTCTCAGTGTGAGCAGAGATGGTCCCATGCCAGCACACCAGCCCTGTTAATGACCTTACGAACACTCTCACTTCCAGACTGCAGCATTGGATTTTACACTTTACACTTCAGTCTTCTTGTCTAATGCCAATTCATATCTCCATAGAAAAAAAAAAATCTATTCCTGAACTGATAATAACAGACTTATCAATACTGTTCCATGCCTAATTGCCCAGTAACTTCTAATCTGGCTTTCTCAGAAAACATACCCATCTGTTCTGCTCACCTTGTAACTGGAATCCTTGCCTGTAACACACCACTAACATTTTGGTCCTAGCTGATGAAGGGCCACTAAGTGTAGCCTACTATCTATTGCTTATGTAATTTTTAATGAAACAGTTATCCAAAGGTTTTTATCTTCACATTTTTCAAAGTCTGAAGCACATATAGTGGGGATGCATCAACATAGACTTTTGCATAACTACAGATAAAATCTTAGGCATCCATTTTAGACCCAACAAATACATAGGAATAGAAACATTTTTATTCCAAGATTCTATCTGGTTTGTGTGTGTTATGCCAGTACTAAGTAATGGTAAGATCTGTATTGATATGCTGATCCTTCTATGAACATCATACAGTATGTCAAACTTGCATATGAAATCTTATTTAAGGTGGCCCAGACATTGGCTTCTTGTCAAACAACCTAAAATACTAATTTCTAGTGCACAGTTTAGTTTAGGCAGTTCAAGCTATTCTCACTCTCTCTGCTCAGCAGCTAAAACAAAAGTGTGTCTGTAAAACACCAGGAAACAGAACTTATCTATGACAAGTGCTACTTGGTCTGGTGCAAAAGAACTTAACTCCCAAAACAGAAAAAAAAAAAAAGTTACCTTCACGTGATTCATATCTTTAAAATTTTACAGTGCTTTCATTGTATAAACCACAAGCTCCTGGCAAAGTAATCAGTTTTCTTGCTATTGCAACATCTCTAAGTCTTAATTAACAGTCTTAGATATAGAGGAATCAAAGTCAGTCCTTTCAGAAAACATTCATTTTCTGTTTATACTTAGTAGTGTGCCCCCAATCTCAATCCCTCAATTTGGAGATCATCCATTACATCTGATAAGGTGCTTTAATCTTATTTCGTGTTCAACTCATTTTCCAGTTCCATTAGTTTCCTAGAAGCTTTTACTTTATTAGATACATCCTGACCCTGTGAAAAAAGTCGCTGGCGTTCCCTGAACGTCAAGTTTTCTGGTGCTCCAGGTAAATCTGCATCTTGACTGGAAAGGAAACAAAAAGTATTTTTTATAATTCTCATCTACAAGATCCTTAAACATAATAATTCTTGATGACGTGTAATGACAACTTCTTTGACTACAGCAAAGGAGTCTCCATTCTGTGTTCCGAAAGGTTTTGTTCCTTACACATACCTTTACCTCTGACATTGGGCTATCACTTAAGAGAAATTTATGACTTGACCATTTATTGCATGTCAAAATAAATGGAAATGCTTGCCAATTTTCAACATGAATGGCAGGTATAAGCTAAGGCTCTCCCTGTATTAGCAAAGCATTACTGCTTTGGCTAAACTAGAAAAGCTTTTCTGTGGTGGCAGATTTCTAAGAAAAAGCACTGGAAGACAAAGCTTTTATTGTCCCATCTTCAGTATGCTACATGGTAAAGCCTGTGTGAAATATATATACAGCCTATATTATTTATGCTTATTACAAGTTTGGTAAGAATCCCACTGGAGAGGTACTGTTAAGATTCATAAATACAACTAAACCAGCTGAATTTGTTCATTTACAGTAATCATTTGGTTTATTTAGTTGTCATGCCAAAATCTGTTGCTGTTCAGCAGTGCTTCAGATCATCTAAGGACTTGTGGAGAGAACTTAGTTGTGTTCTATAGTAACCCATAACAGAGCCAACTGCAGAACTCTTGAGCCCCCAGAGATACAACAATGACAACAGAAAATACTGCAGAAGTTAGCCAAGTCAGTTGTATAAAAGTTAATGGACTCTTGTATATCACCTTTTAGATCTTTTGTCTCTTGGATCCCGATAAACTTCCCCAGCAGCTGCTCCTGTAGATCCAGTGTATGAATTTATTCCTTATGCAAAAGAAAGAAGTAAGTTTAAGTACTGCAGTTACAACACAAAAGTTTTATACTGTATTCCTTCAAAAGGTGCAGTGCTTCTTTCAAGAAATAATCTCAAATGAGAATCATAACTAATCAGAGGTCATTTAACCCTTAAAATATTTAAACCCAGTACTATTTAATTCCAACCCTCTTAAAACGTCCTAATTTTTTTTATTCCTTATTTTGAATCAGAACCCATTTTGTTTAGCTTATCCAGCACATGCCAAATCATGGTCTTTATCTTACTATGCCTTATTGTAAGACAGACATTAGAAGCTGTTCAAGGAGATCAACAGAAAGAGCAATACTCTTCATTATCCTGTGACAAGCTCCACAGGAAGCAAGTTAGCTGCAGCTCCTCTCTTTCTGAGGCTAAAAGTAAGCAAAGATTAGTATATAACATCTTTCCAATTCAGTAGAATCAGAATTTTAGTCTCTGTTAAGTCTGAGTAAGCAAACTGTATCACTCAGAAGATACCCCTTGCCTCCCTCCCCTAAATTTAAATTTCAAGCAACGCTTGCAGCACTGCACCTTTAAGTTGATACAACACACAGGTTTTACACATTATATTAATTCTTTCTAAAGGCCACAAGACAAAACCTTTTATTTCCAATCAGAAGTTTAATAATTTAATTTATATTTAAGACCACATTCTCTTAATAACTGTCAGGAAAAGAGTAAAAAGAAGTGTCAGCACACTACCCAGATTGGTCTTCAGACAGTTCTGGTCTCAACATTGTACATGTTATGTCTTGTGAACCTTCTTTGGTACAAAAGGAGATGTTTGCTTCTTCCACTGGTACATTTAAGTTCTCAGAAATATTCAGTTATATGCAAATGAGGCTGGAACACAAAAGCCAATTTAGCTAATGTGTTGTAGGCCAGATTTTTTACACCAAATATTTGCAGCAAACCAAATCATGCTAGGTATGCCAGGCATATGAAGATTTTTTCCTCTCAATTGTGAGTCTTACATTCCTGTTAAGTCCTGCCTTCCCTACTTTGAAAAGGCTGGATCCACAAGCTGTGGTTCATAGTTTCATTTGCATTGGGATAGTGCTTTTCATTTGGGTGTTGACTTTTTCTTTAGTGAGCTGACAGACCCAACGGTCTGAAGAGACCCAGTGGAAGAAGGCACGAGAGCAAAATTTGCAGAAGCGTGGTTTACTAGAATTAACACTCAGAACAGGAAAGAGCTGTAAAGGACAGGAATGTAACAGAGTCAGCGAGATGGGAGATGGTCAAACTGCACAGTGAATTCTGCATTTTGTGCAAACGGCTTTGTACGTTACGCAGGCAGTCTTCATAGAAGCTTGAGCAATCAAGTGAAGTTAACCTGTTCTCATGGCTATTTTAAAAATTATGAAATAAGAGTATTCAGAATTAGTTGTATGGTTTATGAATTAGGCTATTAAAGGCGAAGCATCATACTACAATATTCCTTAATTGTTAGCAAAACCCTAACCAAATCTTTTGTAAATTGTCCTTTTCATTGTTTTCCAGGAAAAACAAATGTGCACACACAATACCACTGAATGTTTCACTTTCCTGAGATTCATTTCTCAATTGAAATTAACAGAAAGCAGGATTAGAAATGCAATTATATATGAAATGGCATTCTGGATGATGGGAGGCAGGGAGAGTGGTGGTGACAGTTAGTGACTGATGGCACTAGGGTTGCTTAAATCATTACATGTACGGCCTTCACAGTGCCAAATAAGGAAAGGGCTTTAAGCAAGGGCTTTTGCAAGCCTATGTGCTGTGAAGGCACATTTTACTCTTTATTACAGTCAGTTTCAAATACGAATTTCTAGAAAAAGAAAGTCCTTTGAAAGAAAACAGTACAGACAGTACAGACTGAAAATTCAGTACAGACATACAGTACCAAAGTTTCATGTCAAAGCCTGCCATTTCAGAACATTCTTAATTCTCTGTGATACCCAGCGTTCAAATGCTGAAGTCCTTCTGATACAAAACTGGCTTTGGGTTTATCAGTGGCTTCATGTGCACGGTGGGTAGGCATAATGGTAGCACACAGGAGGGAACATCCAGAATGTCTGCTTATACTCCAGTCTAATAAAAACACACTGAAAAGCTAAAACCTTCCCTCACCTTCCTTTAAGATTCAGAACCTATTACAGAGCCAGACATGAGTGACAGATGGGCTTGCGGGAGAGAGGCTATTACCACAGAGACTACTACTTCCTGAGATCTCACAGGTAACACCAGCGTAAATGACCAGGCTTCCCCCGCCTTTAGACGAGAATCAGTGTGGATACTTTTTTTATACAACTTGGGTGTTGTGCTGACCCCAAACAGTGGAACTGCGAATCAACTGCACCAATGGGACAGTCATTATAACTGAGCTAAACTGTCCCTTCAGCAGTATTAAAAACTACGCAATACTGTGCAGAGCTTCTCTTCAGCACTGGAAGCAGTCCAACTGTAGCAGAAGCTAATGTGCCCTGCAAAGGAAAGGATGCCTTGCTGGAAAATGATGACTCGAGCCTCAGCTGAAAAAGATGCAGACAAAAAGCTCAGTGGCCTCATATATATTCTAAATCAGATTCACATACTATTGCAGCTGGATTAGAAGTGCTTCTAATAGATGGAACCTATTTGGAGGCCCATATCCTCGCTATGCCCGGGGCACACTGCTGAATAAAGCAAGTGAGCGATTTTCCTAATTTGTTAGGTGGCCAAAAAAGTGATGAGGGACATAACATATTGTAGGATTCCACGTGTCACTGAGACTTGAATCGAGCAAACAAGTTAGCAATTCAGCTAGAAGCCAGCATAAACACTTTTCCTTGGGATCTCAGGTGACTTGCTACCCTTTTCATTTTAGAAGGATGATTTGACCACCTGGAGCTGGTTGTCAGGCACTTGTTAACCTCCAGCATAAGTAAAAAGAATAAACTAGGAGAATGTCATGGCCACCATTTCCTTCAAAAGAAGAAAACAAACATAGAAGTACCAGCAGATGCCACTGTTCAAAGACAAAGTATTATATCAATAAAGAGCAAACTTATCAGAGTGAGACATACTCAAAGAGACAAGTATACAAGATCTCTCCTATATAGGAGCAATTAAAAAAAAAAAAATCCCAAAACTTCGGATTGAATTAGCTTTGAATTCAGGAGTATAGCTCAACTAGTACTCTACAAGTAAGATACGGTGCTGAAGTTACTGGCACCTAGAGCTCTAACTGAAATTAAACTCCATTATTGTTGGCCACTTGGAGTTATACAACAACCAGACAAGGAGTCAAAGAAACACAGAGGTGTAGAAGGGAAGGGAAGGAGCAAAGCAAACAGTACTAAGATGAAATTTAGATTTTTGTCTCTCTGCAAGGAAACTGCACTGTACAAACCAGAACTTCAGGAATGGTGCTTAATACATGAAACTAACTGCAAGACCTGTATTTCTCTGGTGCTTGTGTATTTAAGAACTACTTCTACAAATGTAGTTTTTAAAGCCATTTGCACACACTATTAAAAGAGAGAGAACCCTGGTACCAATAACAAAGCAGAAGATAAGTTCTGTCCATGAACCCATTAGGAGAGGTTTCCTGTGTTCAAGAAAGGTGCACTTCCAGATGACCTGAGTAAACAGTGGTCAGTCATACAAAACAAATCACTTAAAGATACAGAGTGAAAGCCAAAACCAACAGTACTTCGAATTGATTGAGTAGCAGTTAAAATCATTTCTGATTCGTACGTGAAAGATGGAATTTTTGCTTTTGAAAAGTTTGGGTAAAGAGCAAGAAAATTTGAGAGATCAAAATAATTAAAAATTGAAAGATTCATATTAATATCAGGATTTAAGTTAGATCACCAGAGTGAAAACAGTGATTAAGGGAGGGGGAAATCACAAAATAAGTGATTCAATCTAGAACACCGGAGTTGAAAATATGAGGATAGTGTTGTAGAGATGACTGATTTTGTTGTTTCTACCTTTAGAGCTGCTGGCATGGATGAAACTTGGTTTGTTTGATGGGGGTGGGGGCTGGCTTTTTTTGATAGTAGTACTGTTGGCATTGACAGGAGATGACTGGAATGAGTTGGAAAGAAAGATGCCATCTGAAACTGGGCGAGGCTGGCGGGAGGGCTGCTGTGGCTTAAGGGTGGCAGGAGGAAAGTCACCATAAGATTTTCTTGTGCTGGAGTACTTATCCTGACCTGCTAGATTGGAATCCTCCTCCTCCTCATCATCATCATCATTGTATGCAACAAACTTGGCAGTATAAATCGTGTCAGGGGAGAGGACCTGTGTTTTGAGGTAAGAGGTGTTTCGCTGAGGTGGGGGAGGAGGAGCGTTAGATGAAGGGGTTGGGGATGGGAGTTCATATTCCCGTGGAAGCGGAGGTCTGTACAGACCAGGCTCGTCAGGTTCCAGCAATCTTCGTTCAGCTTCATCGTGCTGCCTGCGCCTTTCAGCCTCTAAGCGACTGTAATACTCCTCTTCCTGGCGCCTCTGAAAGCCCAGAGGAAACAGAAACACAGTGGTCAGACATTTCAGTCTACGAGATTTAAGCTTTCCATCACTGAGCTACAAACATCTTCCATAAATCTTTTTTGTCTCCTTTTCTGGCGATAAGCAGAGCATCTCTATGGACTCATACAAAGAATTATTTACTACTATGCAGAAAACCAGCAGCCATCTGATAACACAATGTAGCTGTTATTTACAGATTTAACACTGCCTGTGGTCACTAAGGCAACTGCCTGTGTAAACTAAGGGCATTCCAACATTTATTACTCAAAATGTAGCTACAGTTAATAAGGGGCAGATTTACTAAAGCTGTAAAGAATCTGTAGGAGAGGAGAATAACTAAAATTAACTACCACCTTAAAAAAGGAACTTTGTAATTTTGTTTCATGCTTATACAATGTAAATTAGTCAACAGAGCCTTGGAATAGATGACTCCTAACAAAGTTTCTAGTATAAACATCAGGAAAACTACTTTCATACAAAAATCCATTACAAAGAACTTTTCCAAAACAGACATCAAATAAATGCTGTTAAAAAGCATTTAAAACAGAAACTATGCTAATGATATTTATATGAGGTTAATGACCATTTAAAAAGTCATGAAATATCTTCTATGTATTTTTCCACTTTAAAAGACTCTTCTGTTTTTAAACTAAATAGCATTTAGTTCTGTTCAGCTCTTGTCTCAGACACATTGTAAATTAATACAAGGGTTTATTGAGTAGTTTGATAACAAATGGGAAGGTGTATTTGGGAACTGTATGTATGTTATAAAACCCTTTGGGTATAAGCATAGTATAACTTCTGCTGGGAATATATGGCACTCTGAACAACCATCAGTGAATATTCCTGTCCTGTGTTTAAACCCTGCTGACCCAACACTGAGCTGGTACTGGCCAGCTTTCCTGAACAGGAAAGGCCTGCAAGATCCCCTGTGGCACTCAGAAGACCACAACCTTTTCTTCAGCCTCTCTCCTGGTCCGCTCCTCCTCTTGCTGTCGGCGCTCTTCTTCCTGCCTGGCCCTGTCTTCTGCTTCTCGTTTCCGCATTTCTTCCAATTGTTGCTGCCGTCTCCGTTCTTCATCCTGTAACTAACAGAGACACAATTTTAATTGGTCACTCACATGGGCAAGATGGGTCAGAAAAATGTAACCAAACACTGGTATCTAAAAATAACTCATTCAGTAAAAAACGCTGTGCTACAGATACATCAATATAATTTCCAGCCATTAAGAGTATGCTTTGTTACACTGGCTTGCCTCAAGTCCCTAAGGGAAAAAAAAAGCAAAAGAGAGGCGCACAGAACTACATACAGAAAAGCACAAAGTACACAGGGAGACATTTTTAGCAGTCATATCTGAACCCCTAGCAGAAGACTGAGGTGACTCACGTTCCAAAGAGTTTCAACAACCACAGTCTCATAGGTACAGTAAAGTGAAATTCAATACTTGCAACCAACAGTCCACAGCTCCAGCAGTCAATTGTTTTTCTCATTCTGGATTAGAATTTAAGCACCGGAAAATCATGACTCATTAGTCAAAGGGTCAATCCATTTAAAGTAACAGGCTCATTCAGCAAGTCTGCAAATAGTCTCAGGAGATAAATAAAGTCTCCCACTGTATCTGCAGCAGATGTGTTTTGGAAATAGCAAAGAGTGAAAGAAAACTTTTGACTACTGGGATTAAACAGCTCACAAGAACAACTCATGTCCATCAAAAAATACTGGTTTATATATGCGTATGATAGTGCACAGATAGGAAAACTGAGCACAATCCAAACTCTGCATGATTCTTTAAGGCTAACAGTATATAAGCCCTTGAAGGACAGGAATATTCACTGGCACAATAACAGAAGTAGAAATTAACTGGACTACATGCTGTGTTATTTCTTACTATAGCATATGTTTTAAAGTAATTTTTTTTTCCTCCACACAATTTTTTACTTTAATCCTTAATGGTATAAATCAGTAAATGATTTGATCTTGCTATAAACTGCATGTAACAGGGATATTTTTCTCCTCCTGGATTTGATTTTACAATCCAATTTCACTTACAGAAAAAGATACAAAGCAGTACAAGAGAGAAAGAGAAATTAAGTCTTAGTAGACTTTGTGAGGACAACCTTCCTGTCAGTATCTCCCTCCCCAGTTAATTAACAAAAAAAGTCTAAACATTTTTGGCTGATTTCCTTACAATTATTTCCCCCCATTGCTTATTTTTGAGCATGAAAGCTAAAGAACAAAATAAATTCATTTAATTTAGGCACAAATTTGGTGAATGTATTCTAGAGGATGCTACCTCCAAGTAAATTCCCCTTATTTAGGGCTAAAACTTTGTCATTCCAACTGAAGATGACAAAGATCAAGTTCAGTTTGCACTGTAGAGCAGGGGACAGGGTAGTTAACCAACTCCCTGCTTGGATTACGATTTCTTTTCTTGGTTATTAGAAAGACATTATTTTAGCAAAGGAGATAATATTGCTGTCAAAAGGAAAGACAGCTAGTAATTCACAAGAGTTTAAACAAGAGAAGTCATTTCCTCTTAACAAAAAAAAAAAAGGGCAAGCAAAAACTGCATGGTGAGAAAACACAGGGAAATTCCTGTCCCAACTACATTTAGAAAAACACCCTGAACATGGCAGTTACAGCTCCCAGGTTATGGCATGGATGCCTTACTGCTTAGCAGCAAATATTCCTATTCAAAAGCACTTAAACAAGAAAGAATTTCCAACTAAATCGAAGAGAAAGTAGGACTGGTTTAATTGCCTTCTGACCTTAACTAAAGAAGGCAAAAGTGACCAAGCTGCCCACCTGGAAACTGTTGGTAACATCTGAATCATAAGAATTGCAAAGACAATTGTATCCAGGTCAGAGGCTATTGTAAAAATAATAGCTATAGGAAAATGGCTAAAAATTATATGGAAGGCATAAATGAGAATACAGCAACTATTAAGAGATGACATTTCATTTCTTTATGATCAGTAACTAGTTTCTACTTTGGAGCATTCCCAGACCAAGGCAGGGAGCTGTGGAATGATGAGGCATGCCAGAGCACTTGCAGGCATTTGTGTTTATAATTCTGTGCGTACAACAGTACCCAATTCTAACTTCATCCCAAATTTTCAAGATGCAAAGGAAAATCAGCTTTGTGTCCCATTTCTAGTAAGAGGCCTATAAAATCCCCAGGTTGAGTATTTTGATTGGATGCTTCTCTATCCCAATCAGTTTTTGTCTTGTTTAAAAGTCATGTTTTCACCTGATTTACTGTACTTCCACATCTCCAACGCTGCGTGTTTATATTGTAACAGGGAAGAACAACTAATCTGTACAGCCAGAGTGATGGAGAAGAGCATTCTCCCAGCTGTAACTGAGCAAGACAACCAAGCACAAAGCACCAATTCTTTTCCCCTACTTTGGACCCAGCTCTACTGCAAAGTGCCAACCGTTCGCTCAGCCACACAACTTTGTCTCCCTCTCACCAACACATACTCACAGCACTACTCCTACACTTATGAGGGCAAAGAAGCCCACCTTTCTTCTGAGCTATTGCTCCTTGTAAAGGGGCCAGTGGGCTGATCCTATCAGCAATGTTAAGATATTCACAGGACTGGCAGGCATCCAGGAAGTCTCAGATTTCAGACAACATTCATTTCTCCAAGCACTGCTTGTACACGCTGAAAGATGTTCCAGGAGAACTTTAAAATACCTATTTATTTAATGACAGCTAAAAAGCTGGGTCAGTGGTGCGGGGAATTTAAGAAACATTCACTAACTAAGCCGACAATTCATGCATTAACTGTTCATCACCTTCCTGCAGCCTTGTAATTAGCGGAACAGCTATCACCAATGCTCACCCGAGACATACAAAAAAAGCATCAAATATGAGAAAGTTTTGTTGTGTGATTTTTTTTTTTAAAGAAACAAAGTAGCAATTACTTGCATATATGAAGTGGCATTGTTTAGACGTGTTTATGTCTGGAAAGTCATGTAAATGGTATAAAAATCATGAAATTATGAAAAAGCAGTATTTGCTGGGTGTAGTGTTCAACTATTGCAGAATTAGCTTGCTGTCTTTTTTTAAAGCTAAATTTATAAACATCATAAATCATCGACTGATTCAGGCCATGCATCCAACTAGCCCAGTATTCTGCTGTCTCTGACCATGGCAAGAAGAGCTGCACATGACCTTGGCCTTTTCTTCTAGTATTCCCCCAGCATTTAGCACACTACTAGAGATGGCAGCTGGTACAGCCGTGTGTAATCCTCTGAGTAGCTGTTTGCAGGTGTGATGTCTATGCATTTGTCTAATCCATTTTGCAAGCTGATGATACCATCTGCCTTCACCAACCTCGTGCCACAGAGAGATCCAGGTGTTTGCAGTCTGCTTGGAAAAGTACTTTATCTATCTAGTTGCAGCTCCAAGGATCAAGGTTTGAGCAAAAAAATATAGGCATAGTAATAAAAAAATAGTGATAAGATATTAAGTCAGAAAAATCCATGACTCCTGGCTTGTCCACTAATTCAGAAAGGTGAAATGCTTCACCTGTTCCAGTGCTGTAAACTGCTTAATGCTCACGTAACACTCAGATCCAAAACTGAACACCTTAGATTTTATAAGTTATCTGAAGTATGCATTTTAAAAGGTGAGGGGTTTTTTTTTTTTTCGTAAGGCAGTGCTGAATATCCAAATCTGTATTTTGAACCAACACATTTACAGTTTTTTCAAGCAGAACAAATTCAATTTTACTAACAGGACTTGCAAGCATCACCTGTCTTTCAAACTGGTAAACTAATTACACAGAAATTGACTTTGAAGGGGATGTATTTCTGCTCTAGAAGACTACAAAACTCCTTTTCCATGTCCCCATGTCCAATGAGTGCAGTAACATACAGAATTAGCTGGAGTCGTAGTAATTACTGCTCAAATTTGAAAGCCTGTCATGTCTTAGATGCAAGAGAATAATATTAACCAATTGAAACTGAAATTATATTGTAACTTAATGATTTAATGTTTATGCAACCAACTTGGAAATACCAGTTCAGAAGTAATTTCTGAGTTTACAATCCACTTCTATGTTAATGACAAAACATAACACATGTAACACCTGCAAACAATAGGGTGTATGTATTTTTCAGCGTGTGCTGAAAAAGTATGCTGTATTATGAGGCTCTCGGTACCATTCCACTTCAAACTGGAAAGGAATAACACTCTTAGAGCTCCCCTAAAACCTGCATGGGTAAGAAAGGGAAAGGAAGAAATCTTACCTCACAGACTGTTCATTCCAAGTTATTAGTAAGATTTTATAAACAAAATTGCACAAAACAGCAGATACACAGTTTTATATTAGACCACTGCTGCAACAAACAAATCAAGTCTGCAAGCAGAATACAACATCTAAGAGGAAGGAAACACAGGGAAAGGAATCACCACATCTGAAAACATTCAAATGCATGCTTGCAGTTAACTTACTGCTTACTGTATCATAATGATCTTTGAAAATGCAAAGATGCCAAATCATCATCCAAAGCACATAGAGTTGTTATTAATAATAATAAGGAATTGAAATGGGAAAGAGATATTGAAGAGAAAGAAACAAACATACCAAATCTAGAACAGAGATTGCTGGCACAGCAGTCTGCTGCAGGTAGTAAGAAAGGGGGGAAAAAAAAGAAAGATGCACAGTGTAAATAAAGATAGGTTAGACTTGTGCTATTTCAAAAGCATTTTCTTTTATTTGTTTAGTTGGCTGCTTTAGAACAAGGAACTGAATGGACATAAACCTGAAATACAGAAATGAAAACAAATAATCCAAGATTTTTATCAGTATTGACTCATTTAACACCTCAGTAGTTCTGCAGAGATGCTAGTTAACTGCATCTCTAAAAGTGAAATGTAACCAAAATGCAAACATGAATTCAGTTCAATACAACTGCTATTTTTTAGTTTTAAAATGTTCCAAAAAGCTGAAAGAACTTTATGTACAAATAGTGTTTTAAAGCCAGCACTTGCAGAGAAGACTAATATTGTTATGCAATACAACTGGCTTTTTTTAAAATGACACATGGCTGTCTTAGCCTTGCTACAGTAAAATTTTAAAGACAATGTTTGTTAAAATGGCAGTTCTACATGCATTTTTTATGCCCATAGGTAACTGTCTACGTGCCATTTATTGCCTGTTAGCAATGCCGGACTTTAGGGCAACCTGTTTGCCAAATATGTATCTAGCTTTTCCTTTCTTCAGTTTCCAAGTTTGAGGTACCTATTGTTTTACACAGTAATAAAGTTAGGCACAAGAAAAAAAGGAAAGCAATGCAGACTGCAGCGAATATGAGAAGAGTAAGTTAGGAAATGAAGCTGCCAAAACAATCCTGAATTCAAATCCTACTCAAGCCACTAGCTATTTCTGAATGTCAAAACAAGCATGTCCAAACATTTCTCAGGAATTAAACATTGCTTATCACAGAATTAAGTCAACTTTTCAAGACAAACACACAGAAGACACTGAACATATTACAGAGCTAGCTTTTAAGCCTGGAAAAGCATAGCTATTGGTATGTAACTTGGGGATCCATGCTGTTATTCAGAAAATAACAGATTTTCCTATAGAAACTTTTTCTCAGTAACAGTAGATTTAGCAGAGTCTTGGGAGACAACAGCCACCAGCAGAAGGATTAAAAATTTCACCATACTATTCAGTTGCATTATCTTATTACATGTATTATGAGCTTTCACAGAACTGAATCTAAGGTAAGCAAACCTTGTCATATGCTAATTAAACTGGACACCACGAAAATCCAGGTATATATGAGCTGGAGCCCTAGACAGAGTGTATTAGCTGTTACACCACCCAAAACCACATGGCTCAACCAGTGCTCCCCCCACTGCTGGGGTCAGCAATCAGGTGGTGGTAAAGGTAGAGGTAGCAGCTGGATCAGACCAACCGGTTGGAATGTTCAGCCCACTGCTCCCTGGAAATAGTATGCATTCAGTGTCTGTGTTCATGTCCCAAGACTATAAATAAAAACTTTTAGAGGTAAATACACTGGGGAGGGGATGGAGAAATCACACTATTTTTACTTCTGATGCTCTTACAGACTTTCATAATTTAAAATATTTTTGCTTACCTTTCTGCAAGCAAATTTTTGCCCTATTTTATTCTAACCACACTCTAGGTACATGGCAAAAATACTTTATCCAAAGGGAACTTTTCTCTCCCCAAAACCAGAAAACTAAATTCAATTGCTAAATCGTATGCTATAAAAGGTAGCGTTGATACTTCCGTAACACATTATTTAACTGGTGAAGCCACTCTAAGTTATTAATCCTAAAATTCAAGACATTTAAGAAAGCATCATCCTCCTTTACTCTCTAAGAACATCAAAATATTCAAAGCATGAAAACCCACCAAGCTAGAAATTTACAGTATTTTTTTCTAGAAAAGATTATCCCCTTTTACCCTTGCTCTTCTTTCTGCCTCCAGTCGCTGCATGATGAGCATAGTATCCACCTCATCATCCTCCTCTTCATCATCATCTTCATCCTTTTGCTTTGATTCTTGCAGTCGCTTTTGGAACTGCCACTCAAGCATGAGTTTGCGGAGGCGGTCGTTTTCTTCCGCTGTACGATCAGGCTTGTTCTGAAGCTCCTGAATCTCTTTACTCAGCATGTCCACAATGTGCATCTGTTGCTGCTTCTCCAGTTTCTCCTTAGCATCCCTTTTCCAAGGATCTGGAGAGAGGCTATCACCAGAGGACAGTTCTTCCTTGCTGATAGTAATGTACTGCAGATCTCTCCGTTCAATAGTCCGTGGCTGCTGTTGGGGCTGCAGCTCTCTAATAACTGTTTCTTGAGACCTCTGCAAAGTTGAGGGTTTTTCTGACTTCACTTGTTGAAGGGAGACGGGAGGAACCACAGGCTGAGCAGGAATTAGTGGCTGAGAACGCTGAAGAACTGAGTGGCCCAGTTTTCTCTCCTGCTCACGACGTTTCCTTTCTCGTTCTTCTTCCAAACGCGCCTTTTCCTTTTCATACCACCTCTGATGCTCTTCTCTTTTTTTACGCTCAGCAGCAGAAGCTGCCTGGGAGGATGCTTGTGCTCCTATCTGATTTGGAGGAGGAGGGGGAGGCAGAGGCAAATCCATTTGTAGTTCATCAAATTCGGCAGCATAATGCACTGGAGGAGGTGGTGGTGGAGGGGGAAGGTCTGTTCTGATGGGCTGGGAAATGGCCACTGGAGTCGGCTGGCTAGCGGCTGGTGTTTTCCAACGGCCAGGTCCACTTTTAGTTAAACAAGAACCAGGTGAGACTGGTTTGGAGGAATGGTTCAGGTGTTCCTGGCTAGATGTGCTAGAATCCACAGATGAATTCATCCACTGATCGCTGTCTGACTTCCGATCGATGTACTCCACATCCTTCCGTATAACAACTTCCAAACGATTCCTCTCTGGCTGGAAAACTTTATCTCTGAGCTCTTCCTGGGAACGAGCTACACGCTGAAAAAAATTAAATAAGGCATGTGTATTACAGTCCATCCACATTAAAACATATTTTCAAATGGCTTACAAAACACATTCTTATTACTGAAGGTAATTACTTTTAACGAATTTCAGCGCTTCCATGCCCAGTAGGTTTTCCAAAACCAACAATAAAATATTCTTCTCAGTCTTCTTAACTCATTCAAGCAATGGAAGACTTAGCAAGCTCCTGGGAACTGCCTGTTAAATGGACTGGGAGGAAGGATGAATGCAAAATGGAGTTTAAGCTGAAAACCGCCCCAGCTCGCACAGTTTCTCAGGACTACCCCTGACACCCCCTCCCCCACATGTGAGTATGAGAGTCCTGGCAGCTCTGAGCAGTGGCTCAGTCATACCAGCTCTGCCATTCAGGCTTCAACTGGCTTCACTGAACATCTTTCCTATTGGGAAAGCAAACAGAAAGGCTGCAGAGAGAGAGACAGAAAGAGAGAGCAGAGAGTGCCTCTGCCCACCCTCCTCCATTAACAGGCGAGATGCCCCACAGGAAGCTCCCATTACTAACGTCAGTACAGGGTACAGGCAGTCTAATTCTACCTGCTCCTGGAGCATGAGTATAGTGGTCTGAGATTTTTGTCACTTTGGTGCATCTAACACCAAGTCTTTTTCTATACAACCTCAGGGTCTCATCACACCGAACAAGCACCTGAAAAGGAACACTGGACCATAAACCAGGATAATTAAATCTGCTAATGATTTTCTTGAAGCAAATATTCATACTTTGAATGTTAGGAACTGCTAAGCACTGAACACATAATGCACCAATTATCAACAACTGGGAGAAGACTAACAAAACAAACTCCTTTTATTTTCCTCCATCAATGACCTTAACCATGACCTCTAAAGAATGCCTTCTTTGAGAAGAACAAGTGTATTTTTTATGCTCTATTAGTCCAACAGAGCTGAACACACAGTTATTTGTGTTAGATTTGCTGTAAAGATGCACCTAGCCAAACAGTTTGCTAATGTCTTCAGAACAGAAAACAGACATTTAGCAGCATTTTTTACAAGCATTGCTCGCACTGCAAAGATTAAAGTGTATTTCTTTATTTTTTGTAAAAAGTCTATTTTGCTCTGATTTTCAACTTATAAGAACTATTACATGTCAGGGGAAAACTGAATGCTTTCAATGCTTGTAAGGAGTTAAAGCTACTGTTTTGCTTTAGCAAATGCTTTCCTGCACTGCCTTCAGCCTTAAGGCTTATAGCTCAAATTCAGTGTCTGTCAACAACTTTAATAGATGGGCTTCATCTTTACCAGTTTTAACCACCTCATCTAAGCTACTCACTTAAGCTTGTCTTAAGCAGGGGAGAGATGCACGTCCAGGCAGCAATTATCAAGACAAATGGATAGGAACATTCTCTGGAGGCACCCGCCTCCCCTTCTCCCACCACTGACAGAGAGCACCTAGATGTTAACTATGCAGCTAAGATTAAGTGAGATGAAATCATGAAACTTTAAGCGTGGAAATTCAGCAAAATATTTCCATATCTATTTGCCACAGTCATTCAACTTGCAGCATTCACCTCCAAAAGTACCACACTACTTGGAGTAAAACATCTTTCGTTTGAACAGCCCAAATAATTAGGATTTAATCTCTATAATACTACAAAAAAAAAAGGAGACTTTTTACTGAATTCACTTGCCCATATATGCGTGAGTAACCAATTAACAACTCTTACTTTGCTTACTTAGATAGAATCTCAAGATAATTTACATGACACCTTTTCCAAAAGTAAAACATGAGGCTCTGCTCTTATCACTAATTAAGAAATAGCAAAAAAAAAAAGAAAAAAGCTCTCTATATTTTTAAGTCTGGTGGATTAGAGAAAAAGATCATCCAGTAACTAGATTTAGTAGATCTAGGTTTAATTTCCTGTATGGATTTGAGTGAAGTTCTCATTAAAAGGAACAGAACAACACTATTTCTGAATTTCTAAAAGTACAAGGAGTGTAAATTCATTTCATGTCAAGATGCATCTACACTTTGAAAATAGATACAACTTGAAATTATATATTTATTTTTTCAACTGGGAGCAGGGAATGTGTTTCAGGGAAGACCTTGGATAGGTCTCAAAGTACTGTTTTATTTCAATTTTAATACTTCACTTTATCACTTAAACAATACACCCTTCAGGCAAACATTTTTCCACATAAACCTTCTTGGAAGAATGGAAGATTTAGTTTGCTTTTCAGAAAACCACAAATCATTTTACAAGACAAACCCTACTACCACTTACACCCCATTACCTCTAACAGGGGATTAAATATATCCCAGATAACAGGTCTGCAGAACATAACATAAATTCTGTGAAAGAAAGGGGGAAAAAAAGGCAAAATGAGAAAGGAAAAAAAAAAAAAAAAGCATAGGGTTCCTGAACCCAAGCCTATCTTGTAGTTGTTCCCATCTTATGGTATAGTTACAGAGAGCTGACTATTCTGAAAAAAAGTCTCTAGCAGTCTGGGAGTGGAAAGCAAGCAGTTTCTTTCTGGTTTGTTTCCTTATACCGAAAAAAACTACTTCTCACCTGCATGGTAGTATTGATAGAATGATTACTTTCTGCCTGGATCTGTGGCTTTTCTTCATAATTTGGCCACTGACTCTGAGCTGGACCCATCCGATCCTGGGACTTTGAAGCTGGGAATGTGAAATATTCTCTAGTATAGGTCTGTGTTGGGATGGGATAAGCTTCAGGTCGTGGTGGCAGAATCTGCTCCTGAAAAAGAGAGAAAGAATATAAGGTAGGATTTTCTAATCACATAGATGTGTATGGAAGATTGTTCTAAACATGCATTTTCCAAGTATTTTCTTTTGGCTCATAAGAGCACTACTCATCTGGGACAGGAGATAAAGAGGTTGCCTAGTATCAAATATAACTGTGGCTATGACTCATATTTTTATGGTCTCAAAGTGAGTATGCAATATTGTACAAACCTAAGAAATCACAAGGAAAACTTCATGAACAAAATTGAATGAAATCATTGCAAACTGTCTCAACCTTTCATTAGCTCTAATAAACAAAACCCCACCCAGTCACAAGCACCAGCACCGTGGTCAAATAGTTCAGTAGGACACTGGTGTGAGTCAAGCACACTGACACTAATTGATAGATAAAGGAAGTTTAATAGCCAGCATTTTGCTTGCCAGTTCTGACCTCTGTACAAAGATTTCCAGTAGAGACTGAGGTTATTTTGGTGGTAGTTCCAGATGCATAAGCATTCTTTCCCCCAGGGCTTGGAGGCTGATCTGTTGGAAAGTTAAAGGGAAGGTTTACAAGACTGTTAATAATAATTTACAGAACTTAATAAAGACTTAATAAAGTAACAATATTCACAAAATAACTACGATGTTTTCTTTAAGTAGTTCTAGCAAGAGGCTTGTTCCAAATGTTACCACTGCATTGGTATTTTAAACTTAATCCATTTTTAAAAATAATCATCCCCTTTTGAATATGACAGCCTCTAAAACTACCAGAAGAAGCATCTATCCCCAAAAGACGGATAATTTTTCTTACTTGCTACATTGGGACTGGAACGATGATCGGCTCTGTTCTTCATCAATCTGTCATCCCCTGGCAGCTTCTTTGGTTCACTGTACTCCGTCCACGGCAGCTGAGGACTCTCAGGTGATCCATTTTGCGTGGAGTTGTTATACAGCTCAAAACCTTCACTCTTTGGTCGGGGTTTACCTGAGCCACGGCGGTCAGAAACTGTAACAGTTGGATATGTAGTTTCTCCTTTTCACTTAACTACTGCCTAGCATATTCTTTTTCAAACCACAGCTATCTTGAGCTTATATTTGAAAGTTAAGTTCCCCGTAAAGCAAATACTAGGTTTAAAAATCTTTACTTCTTCAAATATGCAATCCCAATCTTGTATCAAATACAGAGAATTTCTTCAATCTGTATTCTTCCAAAGAACTTCTGACAAGGTACTACATTATTTGGAAAAGCCAAATGTGTTATACTGAAAGGTCTCTGGATGACTGAAGCATATGGCATCTGGGATGGTGTACTAAACTGTGATAATAAGGATTTGTCCTTTTAACCCATTCTTTTCTATACTGCGGTACTACCCTGTGTGTAGAAAATGTCTCCATTGACAAAATTACTTCCTATACAGTATTATTTTATATTGGACTTTAATATGTCTTTTGTTAGTACCCTACTGAAGTAGGATGATAAAATAAAACACTGGAGAAACAACCAAGAATTTCTTATGATCAGACACAGAAACTTAAGGAGATACATTTCAACATTTCTAGCTAAAAAAATATAAAATAAAATTCAATGGTAAAATACATTCCATGGCTTGTGTTTCCATTTATTTCTCTCCTGCTGCACTCTGTGGTTACAAGGAAGACATATTCTGAGAGGAGAGAAGCTCTTATGAAAAGGACAAAAAAAGCCATTAAGTTTAACACCCTTTATATTCATTATATTCTATTTGTTAAAATAAAAATTAATTCAAACCAGAATTATGTTCAAGTGCATAATTCAGTTTTGAAAGGTACATGTGCAAAAGATTTATTAATTATTGGACTAGGAAAATTTCAAACGGTATTTAAAACCAGATGAACTTCTGATAAAAAAAGGAATTTCTTTTTTTATGTGCATATATATTTCTTTTCTGATTAGTATTATGCTAATACTTGGTAAGATACTGTAAATTATTATATTTTCTGCATTCTTATAAATGCAGAAAGCAGACTTACAAAGCTATTATTAACATCAGTAATATTAGTATCTTTACCTCTTTGCATCATTGGGGATGGCTGATTAAGCAGGGTTGCCAGACCATGGTAAATTGCTCCTTGTTTTGCTACTTCTAGTGTTACTACAGAACCTGTCCTAGTCATAAGTTCTGCTGCCCTGCAATAAAAGGTGGAGTAAATAAAACAAAATTAAATTAGGCACTGTATTACTTACTTACCCTAATTATCAGTTATCTGTTGCTTGACAAAGCACTCTTTTTCTGATTAATACTTAAAATCACTTTGAAAAAAATTACAAGATGATGACAAGATTGGCTTATGGGTACAGACAATACCTACTGGAAAGTCCTGTTTATTCCCAGTTTCTGCTTTAGAGGTCAGAAGCCAAAATATTTAAAATTAAAGCTAAATAAAGATTGCTCTAAACCAAAATGCAAACGTATAAACAATCTCTTCTATATGGATAACCCGTATTGTATGAAAAGAAGGGAAAAACAGTGCACAAACAGTTGAATTTGTTACTAAGGTTATTCACAGGCAGTTATCAAAAGCCAAGACAAAGCCTAAAGTGTAAAAAAAATGAGCTTCTGTCCATTTCAGTATGTTATTAAGCTAACATTTTCTTCACACAAAAACAACCAAGGAAACCATTCCGTACCTTTCCTGGGACAGGCCCACCAAACTTCGACCATCCACACTAAGCAACTGATCCCCTGCAGCCAGACGACCATCCTAAATACGGATTCAAGAGAAGAAAAATCATACACCAATGCTAACATGATCTCCATTAAAACAATCCATCATTCACACAAACTAGTAAACAAAGGATTTTAAAGTATTTCCAAAGGCTCTTTCTACCTTTGAAATCTGATGTTTAATAATATTACTCACCACATCGGCAGCACCTCCTTTCACAACAGACTTGACATATATTCCAAGTTTGTCTTGACCAGCACCCTACAGAGAAAGAGGTGTTAATTTAGTTAATCTGTATTTTATCTCTTAAGCACTCCACAAACTTTAATCTAAATTTTACATAGCTAAGTAAACCTCTACTTTCTCATTACTTTTATATATTTTCAAACTGGAGAAAAACCAATTATACAGAGAAGAGTTACATTCAATTAAAGTCATATGAAAAATTTACTATTAGGCCTATTAAAACTGCAAGCTTTGTTAGAAGCAAAGAATATTTGGTCTTAATGCAAGTTTGTATAAGAAAGAAAACACATTAACTAAAACTTAAGACTTTAGAATTGTGTTCTAGTCCCCTTCTAATAAGAACTACTTATTTGCACTTTTACACGCATGTTGTTATTTATACCTCTTTGTATTATAGTTCAAAAGACTGCGCTGTACCCCAGTGAAACAAGATAAATTGCAGATTACAGGAAAAAGGAATAGAAATGGTTTTTACATTCATTAGGGCTGTAAAGGAGCCAGTGTAAAGGAACAAAGAGTGCCTGTAGCTTTACATAAACAAGTAAAGCAGACATAAGTATTTTAGAATTGACAGAGCCAATATTTAAGTCTACTGCAAAACCATGCAACTTTTTTCATAAAACATCTTTCTCAAAAGTGTTCTGCTACATATTGGAAGGACTATTAACAGTGAACTTACTGCAAGACAACCAACAGATACCAAGATACAAGAATGAAAGCATCTATTCAAGCCATGCTGTTGTGTCATCCACATGCTCCAATGTACAAGACACCACACAAATCAGTCCAAATGTTAGTATCACAAACCTTTAAATTGTCTCTTACAATGTAAGACTATTACTTGTCATTTATCTACTACAGCAAATGGTGCCGTTTTACTCTGGAAGTCACTTAGGAGAGTGGTAAGTACATTTTCAACAGAGCACAGTCTTAATTGTAACATCGTTTTTCTAAAATAACCCCCCAAGTTGCTTTGATATTGAACACACAGCTTCCTCCTTTTTTTTTCCTTCTCCTTTTCAACTCTTTTCTTTTGGCAGAAAAAGCATGCATTGCTCCCATTGTTATAATAAAGTAAAGTAAGAACCAATAAATAAGGTGAAGATTATTCAAAGCTAGTGTTACACAGATATGGTTTTCTAAGCAAGTGAAAGACTTATTTTCATTAAATCTTAGGTTAATCCCAAATGTTTACACAAAAGCCACAGAAAAAGAATTCCTTCAAGTGTTATGATTCCAGATTAACATTTTATGTGTCCAAATTTTTCATAATATTTGCTTATGCCATACTTATGGATAAAAAGGAAAAAAATGCAATAAATAACTGAAATACGGATACTTTCTTTTTCTAGAAAGAATATAAAGAAAATTAAAAGAATTTAGTTGCTTTTTGGGTTTTTTTTTAAAGAGCTTTAAAGAAACATTGCAGTTACTGCAGAATAGCTTAAACTTTATACCAGAAAAATTGGCTACAGTTATGAGAAACACAGCTCAGAAGGCAGCTAGATAAATGTAATGAAAAATGAAATCATGCTGCACAAATCTCTTTTCTTTTTCCCCAAGCAACCAAGATGTACATGAGGAAGGATGATCTAGCTGAACACCTAGGCTTCCAAGATGAACACTGCAAGATCTTTTAGCAGGAGTTCTTCAAGACCTCAAGGTGACAGACAATAAGAAAGAACTTGTCCTTATGTATTAACAGCAAGTTCAATAATGGATTGAAAGTTGTTAGTTTTCACAAGGAATGGAAGTTTGCAGAGGAGCCTTAGATGAATGTGCTGTTCACCATGCTCATAAGCGTTCCCAAAAAAAGTCAAACAATAACGTAACTGAATGTACCAAATAAAAGATTCATCAAGTAAGTCAAAACCAAGAGTTGGAGATGGATCACATGATGCTGAACAGTGGAGCATTAATGGGGTGAAGATGTACTTCACTGGCCTAAATGTGAAGTAATGCTCCAACCTTCTAAGGTGCTGGCTCCCATCAGGGCACCGCTGGCAGAACCAATTACCACCTTCCCTTGTTGGGAACCGAAAATTAAATGATAGGGTTTATACGTCCCTTCCTCTGCCTCCAGCCACTTAGTATACCTGAAGGCAAGCTCCTTGAATTCCAAAGGGCAAAATAATCAACAGCAGCTCGCCCGCCCACCCTTGCAGTTATAACCTCAAGCATCACATCAGTCATTGCAGGGACCAAACAGCAGCTTTTCTTGGTAGCCAGACCGACCAAGGATAATCAGATTTCTCTGAAGCCACCTGGAATTGACAGCATTTTTATTCAGTCCTAACTTCAAAGGATGCTAGCAGGAATCTCTTCCCCTTAGGCCCAGAAAATCAGACAAAGATCTGTCTAATGCAAAGATTAGGTAAAAACAAGCAAACCTTTGGAAGAGCGCTGCCTCTTAAAACAGTGCACACGTTAACCAAGCAACTTTGGTACTCATGTAATGCATCAGCCACTAAATTCATCCATATACATCACCTTTCGCATGCTTGATTATGACTCTTAGTGCACATTAAATGAAGTTGAAACCTTCTGTATAAGCCCACAATATGTGGCTTATATTGGTTAGCAGATAATGATGAAATAAACATTTTCAATTGCACAAATAACCATAGAGTGGTTTCTAAACTAACTTAAACTCCTAAAGTTTAGTCACTGTTCTCAGAGCCATCTTGTATCATCTTAGAAATGTGGAAGCCAGCAGAACAGAAAAGAACAAAGCAGAAACCACCATGGTCACTAAAAATCTAAAAGGGTCACATTTAGAAAACTGTTTAGAATCCTGATTACTCCCTTACAAAATGACACCAACAGAACCATGAGGTTCAGCGGATAACAAGAATCATCAGAAACATGGAATACCTTTCTTGACAGAACAACTAAGCATCTGGGGGTTCCTCAGCTCAGCAACGATCAAGGAACTGAAGGTCAATGGAATTATGAGTTGCACTGAATTATTTATCATCTCTCTAATCAGCCAACAGAAAACACTTTCTTACTTCTGCTATCACATCTAGATGTTTTAAACAGTAAAACACAAACACAAACAAAATGCAACAAACCTCCACCCTGCAAAACATTTTCCATAGGATTTCATAATTAAATTGGGAAACAGCCAGGAACAAGACTGCTGAAAGATGCCAAAGTGTAAACATAATCCAAGATTCTTGGTAGAGCTCTTTGAGGCTTTAGAGAAAAAAACCCAAACAAACAAACAACATAAACCCCTCAAACAGATACAACGCACTCTGAAATTAAAGAAATCTAGAAACCAGGATGAACCATAGAACCATAGAATGGTTTGGGCTGGAAGAGACCCTAAAAACCATCTAGCTCCAAACCCCTTGCCACAGACAGGGACACCTTCCACTAGACCAGGTTGCTCAGAGCCCCATTCAGCTCGGCCTTCCCTTCCAGGGATGTGGCATCCACCACTTATCTGAGTACCCAGTTCCAATCCCTCACCACCCCTACAGTGAAGAATTTCTTTTGACTATCTAATCTAACCTAAAGTTACTCTTTTTCAGTTTAAAGCCATTCCCCCTTATCTTGCCCTTCTAACGAGTCCCCTTGCAGCCATCTGGCAGGCCCCTTTTAGGTACTGAGAAGACCACAATTAGGGTACTCTGGGGCTTTCTCTTCGGGATGAACAATCCCAATTCTCCCAGCCTTTCCTCACAGGAGAGAAACATCTTACACTTGTTTTTGTTATGTTCTTTGGCTAAAGGCATCACAGCTGGAAGATACCGTATGACTCGGATTTTTGCTCTACTTGTGACTATACTCTAACCCTGACAGTAATTCTTCATTATGATTCAAATGAGCTGACATTTTACTCCTCATTCCTTCTTTTCCCATGTTTTTATGATGCCTATACTGTTTGTCAATCTCTTTCCTGTTCTTTTAAAGGAAGTTATGAGTAGATGTCTTAGCTCCAAGTCATCTCACTTAAATACAAAACTAATGAATTTTGAAAGCATAAAAATTATTTATAAATAAATCTCTGTTCAGATTACATTGAAAAAAAACTGTTATCAGCTACCACATCTACTCATGTATTATCAGGACCAGTGAGCCTCTCCTCTAATTCACATGTCATTTAACATGTTCCTAACAACATGCATGTGGCTTTCACAAGCTTGGGAACACTTCTCACTAAATATCCTTAAAATCAACTTATCACCTTCCCTTCAACTTCTACCCTAAGCTTCACAGTAACTTGAATCCAAATTCGTAATTCCTGTTGAAATAGACTTGATTTTGCTTTAGTTCTACCTTCCAGAAGGCTGCATTAGAAGGAAATACACAATTATTAGAACCACAAAAGGTTCTTAATATGTAGTCACACATACTGAACTCCAAAGTGAACAAAATTCTCATACACAGCACATGAATTCTCCTGTTATTATTTACTGACATTACAGTAAAACAGATTTCTTTGCAAACTATTTATTAAACTGCTTTTCTTTCAAAGTAATGTGAAGGTCAACATAATTAAAACTATTCCCTCACAAATAAAACATAGCAGTAACGTGTGTATCAGTAACAAAAATATGATAAACCTTCTTTTCACTTCATTTTCTCCAATCCTTAATACCAGAAGCGTGTGTATCCATATGGCTTTTAGTCCAAACAGAAGAACACAACTGTAAAGGAGTCAGATGACTGTAGAAAGCAAGAATGCAGTAAGCATAAAGAGATGGCTTATTCTCTCTCCCTGAGATTAACATACTGAAACCTATAGCACATTTTCTCAACTATACATAACCAAATACAAAACCCCCAAAACATTATTATTTTTCAAAAAATAATGTAAGATATTCTAAATTTTAAAAAGCCTCGTCCACTGTACGGTACTCTCTAGTGCTACCAATCTACCAGTTTTCTTTCACATTTGATGCAACTTTTTCCCACAATCCTTGCAGAAAGTAAAATATACCCTTTTGAGAAAAAATTTGGGAAATCCTTCCTTTTAAGCAATAATTTAAGGAAAAAACCCACTGAACTACTACTGCTTCTTCAGTTCACCTGGGTGACAACATTTCTGAACGGAACTGAGTGCAACACTACTCTGAAGACCTCTAAATGATACCCCTTTTACAATGCAAAGCCAAAACAGAACACTTGAGGAGAAGAAGTTCTATAAGGAAGATACTAGCTGAACAGAATTCAACAAACAGTGAACTGGGGACTGAAGAACGGAACATGGTATTTAAAAATGCTGATACCTGAAGTACATCAGACCTAAGCTTCAATATGAGAAACATTTCCATTCTGCGCTTCTACAATCCAGTTAAATAATCAGTACACAAAAACCTTTACGCACAAATAAAGTGCATAAAGCAGAGAGAACTAATTTGGAGCCAGCAGTGAAGAACTATTTACACATTTCAGGATTTTAAAAATATTATATAATAAATTAATTACAATGACACCAGTAGTGCACTCATAGAGAGTGTCAGGAAGAAACCCACCTGTCTTGCTCCCATGTTGTCTCATACTTGGAGCCGTGCAGGCACTACTACTGTGGTGTGGCAGGTCCCATGACAGACTTGGCTGGAGGCTCAGCTGATCCTCGTCTCCAGTTCCCCTCCTCCCAAATACAAGCTTTGTTTTCAACTAAATCAGCTTCCTTAAATTGTTTACAACACAGCATGACTGTTCCTAACAGTGCAGGAAAGGAGGTTGGTAGGAGGGGCTTGGATCATTAAGGGGGGTTGATTCCACTATTTGGTGAATAATGTTATTTTCAACCCAACAACTTAAACTGTTTGAAATTCCTAAATCCTACTACAGCCCACCTACTGACTTTTCAAGCAGTAGGTCTACAGTCTGCAAAACAACTGTATACTAGTGGGAGCTGAGCCCTAAAACAATTGCAAAACAAACACCCACATACATTCAGGTTCCCACACAGAGAAGTAAACTACACAGTGGAAAACTGTCTTCATTTTAAACTTTTGAATGCCTGCATGGCAAACACACTGAAAAGACACTTCCCAACTTTGCCAAGTCCCACCCATTCCCCTTCTAAATGTAAAAAAAACCCCTAACTTTAGCAAGGGATGGAGATAAATTATATATGTAGAAGTGATGAAAATGCATCCTGCTAAAAAACACAATGCAATTTTGCTCATGCAATTGGACAATGGGATAAGAATGTTGTGCTCTCCCCCTCTTTTTTTTCCCAGAAAGCTTTATTAGGTCTCTGAGTCAAAACATGAAAAGATTCTTGAAAATAATCTTCTCCATGTTTGGGCTTATTCATCTGTAAGATGCACAAAGCCAACATATGGGGGAAACTGAGGAAAACTATTAGATCCAGCACCCAAGATGAAGCCACATATTTGTGTGAGATGCAATACCTGCAGAAAGATTTTCTTACAATCTCACACTTACCTTAAGAAGTAACTGAATGTTTTAAAACAGCACAAGCTGAAAGATGTTAACATATTGCACTTGCAACTTTGTCATGCACTGGGAGTTTAGCCAGAGTATGAGAATAATTAATCTTAAACTTGCTGTGATTTACAGGTCAGAATTCTATGACAAAGGACAGATTTCACAATTAACTGGAATTTCAATAACTGGAGTTTTAATAGGTTTTCTAATCCTACTTGGGAGATAAAAAACACAGGACACTTCTGCATACAGAAGTATGTTTAGAATGGTAACTTGGGTCTTTATTCTGCATCTAAATGAAGAAAAGAACATATGGGAAAACGTTTAAGTGACCAAACTACCATGTAAAAACTAAATAAACAATGAGCCCTCCCTCATTGAGAGCTAGAATAAAAGGAGCGACAAGTCAAGACGATAAATGAAAAACTGAGGTATGAAACACTGTCAATAAACCCATAGATTAAAACTCACCTGAAGTTCTACTTTCCTTAGATCTACCTTTATTTCATCTGTGTGGCCCTGTACAGGGTTTGACAGTATTTATGGTGGGACTGAAGGAAGATAGAGAAACTTTTAGAAAAGATGAGTAGGTTTATTTTTTAAAAGGCAGGCTAGTTCTTCTCACAGAACAAAAATATGTTTAGAAAAATCTTACAAGATGAAGTCTAAAATTACAACCTAAGGCTATAAATAAAAAAAAACCCAAAGGAAAATAAAAAGCAAGGAAATAACACACAGAGAGGGTTTATTAGGCATTTGGATGATGATGACGACTGTTGAGTTTCACATCAGTACTGTTCACAGGCCATGAGTTGCAGAGTCCATGCAAATCTAACTTCACCTGAAAATATGACCAAAGACTGGAGCGGAGAACAGTTAACCAGCTGGAACTTCAGCAAGAGCTTTCAGTTCTTTAAAAAAAACCACTACTATTTATCTTGGAGATTAATGAATTCAGACAGACTGGAGCCAACAAAAAACCCATTAAAACCCAACAATCAAAGCCAACATTAAAATCTCACCTGAGAGATAACATTTTTTTTAACATACATAAATAACATTGGTATGTACTGTCAAATGTGCTCTTATACACAGACACACATATATTCTTCTTAACTAACTCAAGAAAAGTAGTTGCTAAGTACTCATATTTGGAAAATTAAGAAGTAACAAAGACTCTGTAAACTTTCACTTATAATTGTCTTCTAAATAGCAGTAGGACAACCGGAAAGCCTGAGCTAGATCCCAGGACATACCACCTTTCATAAAGGAATTCAGTAAACAATTTATTGAATAAACAAATAAATTGACTGAATTACTTTCTTGTAAGACCTAAAAGATTGGAAGAGCTCTGAGAACTCATGCAACTGTGGCAATCCATAGCAGTTAAAAGAGCAAATTTTGGCACCTCTGGTCAGCACAACTACAGCCTCTAGAATGCTGATACATTATATTTAAGATGGCACTGACACAGGGCAGGGGAGCAAACAACTAACCACTACAGTACGTGACTAAAAGAAGGACCTGAAAGGTGAAGAAAATAAACAACCTCCCCCCAATATCGCATTTGTTTATACGATTTTCATTCTTCAAGTCACACAGACTTCAATCTCAAAAAAAAAAATCAAAATCAAAATCTATAAATTCACTGGGACCGAGAAGATGGAAGGAAAACAAAGTTGATACAGCAGAGCCAAGTCAATTTAATGCATTAAAAAAAAGAGCTCAGCTGAGACAATGCCATGCAAAGATTTCACACATGTTGTCCAAAAAGGTATTTGCCCTTTTTAAGCCTGGTACAATTTTCTGCTTAACTACAAAAATTCTGTCATGTTAAAGAAGCCATAGGACCAAGCTGGATAATGTAATCTAACCTCAGTTTTTGATATAGCCTAAAAAGAAACGAGTCCTTTTCCATAACATCCACTTATAATATATCAGTACACAGTAGCCCATAATTGTTTGCACAATTCATTATTTTGCAAGTCCTTCCTTGCTCTAAAAGGATTGTGCCCAAAATACTGCATTTGCTTAAAAATATCACTATGGAAATAGTAGAAATAAAAGAGGCAGCATTAAAAAACACCCAACTAAAACAAACCATCACAGCTACTTCAACAGAGTATTGAGACCAATGAAGAAAAGAACAAGATAAACTACAGGGACGTAAAAAAAGAAACTACTACTCCTACATCAGGAGGATGTAAAATTGAGGATGTACAAAAGTACCACAGTAATGAATTAATAAACATGACAGATTTAATGAGAGCAGTTAAGGAGAACAGATTTTATTGCTACTGTTGCTATGTCACAAGATGAGTTTCATAAAACTTCCTTGTCAGAAACAGACACAGGAAACTCTGGCTCACATACATTCCATCAGCCATAAAATCAGAACACACCATATAGTGCAACTGTACAGAAAAGTCACAGTTTGAATAACAGGAATATCAGACGGACTTCTTAATGGCAGCATCACAGCTATCCATGAGCTGGCGAGTCACCACAGAAGCATTAAAAGCAGGCAGAAGAAATTCTGCCTGTTCCTCCTTCCCATTTGGTATTTGCCAGGACGAGCAGCCATAGTGGCATGCTGAAAACAACAGCCAGATCCTCCTAGTGAGAATCAACAGGCAGCTTTATTCCCAGGGGAGCCACCCATGCTGTGACATGCTCATGGGACCTGCCACCTGCCGAGTGACGGCTTGGAGGCGCCGAGACATCACACAGCTCCACCAGCACCCCAGTCTGAAGAACGAGTGCGAGTGAAGGTCCATCTCTTGACCAGGTGCTAACCTCTTAACAGCTGAACTACTTGCATCCCCACACACCATGCCCCACCTAATGCAGGCGGATCACAAACCACTGTACTTTCTGCGAGGTAAGCAATATTCTTGCAGTTTAAGTAGACCTGTAAAATGACCTAGTTATTTCAATACCTATAATGAGAACTAGAACTACAAAAACTATTATAAAAACACTTTCGCAGTTGGTAGAGATAACACTAGAATTGTATTAAGTAACTAAGGAAAAACTATGCATCTGCAGAGCAGATCTGCAGTGCAGCACCTAACCAAACCGGTGCTGCTCCAGACAATTAACAGGAAGGTCTTGTTATTACTTGTTCTGAAGCCTCATTTGCCCACACCCATTAAGCTTCATATACTTTGTTTATCACTCCGATAAAACTGGAGCAACGAACATCTTCCAATAAAGACAAGGAAAAACACACCTGATTTAAAAAAAATACTCTTCAATAACAATTTTTTTGGAAAATGTCAGCTGTATTAAAAGCCTACATTCATTTCCATAATATGCCAGAAAGCCTCCCTAATGATCTTTCAATACAGAAATGTACATTTCTGTCTTAAGTACATACACATGTAAATGGTTTCACACTTCACATAAATAGTAAAATAAAAAAGTAGTCCTGAACTGAAAGTATCTTCACTCTCCAATTATACTTTGAATCCATGGAAGTGTCATACAGTCACTAACCTTTTCAAAGTAATACTCCAATTTAAGTGGTTTCCGATACCAAGACTTTATGTCAAAACACTCCAGTGTTCACGTAACCACAGATCTTTTGAAATAAGTAATTTTCAAGATTTTCTTTGATTTTTCATAATTATGCAAACATGAACAAAGATTTTTAATGCAGGTATCACATACACATGTGCATACATAAACATGTGTGTACATAAACGTACTAAAGGTATCTCAGATATCTCAAAATGCTTTACAGGTGACACTGCTTTCCCAAGTCACTTAACCTTCTGTGGTATTTTGTAAAAATAAAACTGTTTAATACAGGATGAATCAACTGCGACTAAAATGTCTTTAAAGAAAATAGCATAGAAACGTACCTTATCAAGCCTGATACCAGCCATCAGGACTGAAATCTTTTATCTGCCTACACCCAGAGTAGATTTGACTGATTTTTATCAAGGCTTATTCTCTGATTCCAGATTCTTAAGCTTACACAGAAGATCTCTGCAAGTTGTTATAAACATCCTTAAGAGTGAGTTTATGGAACAGAATCAAGTCTCACTCTGACTGCCCTGGCAAGAAATTAGTCTAGAAGCAATTAAATAAGCCAAGCTTGTAAGCATTTTAAAAAATAACAGTTTACTAAACTATGCAGCCAATTTACAAATTTACTCTCTAGGAGGCAAAAGCGAAGGTTTTTGACCACCCAAACAGTCACATTCCATAAAGCTGCATGCATTCTTTGGGTTGCATCTGGATGAGTGTATGTTTTATCTCCTCCTCCAAATGTACTAAGCCTAAGACTCAATGAACTACTTGCTGTGGGCCCTGAGGCAGGAGAAAGGCCAACTTTGTAGCTATTGGTCCTGCATCCAGCAAGGGTAGACTTTTCTGGACTTGAAAATCAGAAAAATCCCACTTTGTCAGAGAAAACTAAGGCCTGTGCTGCCTCAAGACCAATGCAGATACTTAGGAAATCTGTCATCATTAGAGAAAATACTTTTCAAATATAAACGAGGTGAACGAGCCTACTGTATCTAAAACTGATCTGTTAGCTGTGGCTACAGCTGCACTGAGTCATGTTGTACTCTGACTTAAAAAGAATTTTAAAACTGACCCATGCTCTACTTACAACATACTTCAGCTTTCCCCTCTCACATACTCCTCCATGTTGGGAACCAAAACCCAAATGTTTCTGGAGCTAGACATAGTACAAGTCACAAGTGGGCAAAATATTTCCAATAAAACAGAACAAGCACTATAAATTCAAACTTTGGTGATAATCAACATTATTCAACATGTAAAGAAACATTAAGCATTTAACTGCTATGACAAATTCCACAGCAGCCTTAAATTGCACTGAGTGGGAAAAACAGATGAAAAATAAGTGTCTTACTACTCAGAGAAAAAAAAGGTAGATTGGCAGCAGTACATCCAGCAACCTAGAAACTGTATGTCAGGTGTATCCAGATGCTCTATTTACAAGAAACCTCTAAATGAGTACAGGGAAAAGACTGAAGAGTTTTGTTGTTCTTTTTAATGGAATAAAGGTTACGTGTTACTTTTTAATAGAAGAATGTTTCCAATCAAGATTGACTTGCACACAGAGCAAGCAAGTGAATACACTCTCTTGTCTTCCAAGCGTGCTTCTCACAGGACAAGCCAGGATGTTCTGTAGTGGACCTCCTGAAATAGTGTTAATAAATTATACTCTACTGTACTCTTGTGCATATGTAGTTGTTTGGGGATTTTAGCAGTGTTCAACATGGAAAGCAGGTACACTGACATAAAGAGCTGTAGCACCTTTTGTGCTAAACAAAAAGACATAAATTTACAACAGCATTATTTTTCCTACACTCCAGGAATTCAGTACTTCAAAAAGATAAATCTTCTTTGATGAAAATCACATCAGCTAAAATAGCTAGCTAAAGCAACTGGCCTAACATTTCATTCTAAGATTGGAATCAAGTATTCAACAGTTCCTAACTTATTTTACTTCACTCTTACTCTCATGCAATGGGATAAGTGGTAAGTAAAGGCAAAACGCTTCATAGACAACATCTGTAAAAGACTAAGCAAATTTCATCCATTAGTCTGTCTTAAACTTTCTGAAAAAGAAGTCTCTATTATTATAAATGCTGCAACTTAATATGATATTCTACAAATGCATTAAAGGCACTCAATTTTCAATAAAAGAAATTAAATACATGAGTCTATTTGATTCCACTTCTCTCTTGTTTCAAAGGAAAAACCTTTCACTGGGCTCAAGGAAAATACATTGCTTGAGCTCTATTTCACCAGACAAGGGTTAACTTTTTAATGACCATTTACTATGAATACTCCATGAGCACTGCCACACTAAGGGCTACGCAGAGTTATGTACAAATCTACAAGTTGTACTGCAGGTTCTGTGATGCTCGTCCTCTGTAAGTCAATTCTGATCTAATGTTTCAACTTAATTATGTCTGCATTGGGATTCACAGGCAAGACATACTGGGCAAGACATACTTGGAAAAAAGCCCACCCTGTATCTCTGCACTTTTTCAAAGAAACAGCACTTGCCTCTATAGCTTAAGGATAAATTACAACCCAAAAACCCCAGAGCACTAACTTCCACATAATGCAGGCTCTGCAGTTCCAGATGGATACGAAGTAATCCAGGATCAGTGTGTACACTAACACATACTATTATGCACCTACATTTCTACTCCAACTGAGAGCATTACTCATACAGGAGAAGGTCGACACAGAACTTAAGTTCTGAAAGCCTTTTTCATTAATAGAAGTAAAAAAAATTAAAATGCTGTATCAACATGTATTTAAACAGAATTTTCAAGGTTATTAGAATACCAGAATTTAATGAAGTCTGGTACAGGAATTCTAGCTGCAGTATATGTGCACTACATTTTTAGCAGGCATGCTAAGAAGTGCCTGCATACACAGAGTATTAGTGCAATGAGGAAATGGCACATGAATTTTAAAACTCACTTTATTTCAGAAGGCCTCAAATACACATCTGGGTCACCTATTTGCAGGCTCAATCTAAATATGAGAGAATAAGTAAGACAGAACCCACTTGAGCAGATCTGTGGTCTCACAGCTACTGAGAAGAACAACTACACTATGATGGTGTAACCTTCAGATTTTACACAGCACATAAAAACAAACAAATTTTGTACAACACCTACAGGGCACCAAAATTTAAGCAAAAACTCTACTGGAAGTTAAGAATCAACAAAACCCAGGCAAACTGCTAACACATAGCTACTTACTTCTTCATGATGAAGACTAAACTGGCAACCTATATACTATTTTATTTCTGTGAGACTGAGAAATCTGTTCTAGAAATGAGAATTATATACTGTATTTTCACCAATTCCTCCTAAGAAGCCTGTTAATGCAACACCAGTAGTTTAGACCACTGAGGTGAATTAGTATTGAACACTAAAAAAAAAAAGAACAAAACCAACAAATAACCACTTCCCCAAAACGATTTCAAAATTTATTACTGAAACATTTCAAGTGATCCTTGCTGGGAGGAAAGGCCAGATAATTTCCTTAAATACCCAGAAAAAACAGACACAAGAAGACTTCAAATACTGAGGTATCTGAAATCTTAAGACCTAGAACACATGTAAAGAGCTAACAAATAGTTTAAAAAAAAATCCTATCATCTGTCTATATTTGCAAACATAGGTTAGAGAGATCCAAATTTGTATATTGTTACCAGTATTATTAGTTATAAGCATAATTTTCAATTCCGGAAAAAAAATAATTAAATTAATGTTTAAATCTGTTCCTTCTACATGGATCTCCTACAAGATATTCATAGAAAAAATCTTCACAAAAATTTTACATCAAAATTGATATTCCTGTTGTCTGAAACCCTCCTTAAATTTATCACCTTGAATTGACTGCTAAATATAAAATGACAAGCAATGGTTTAGATATTAAAGCAACTTAGAATAATTTAATTCACCTTTAAGAACAAACAAGGTTGCCAAATAATGCAAATTATTTATGGTTACGATGTCACATACTTGTTTTTAGAACAGTAAATCCATTCGCCGGAGTATTTACTGCTGAACTCTCATACTCATGTTTAAAATGCTTTTATTAAAAAAGAAACACCTTATCACATCTCATACTATTTTAGTAAGCACTACTAAATCTGACTACCTGTTAAAAAATCCTAGAAAACACACTCTGATTCATGTGCCAGTAGGGGCATATCCGTATGTATTTTAAGGTGCTTGTACGTATTTTAAGGTAACTTTTTCTGTTATACTACTAAAAGATTACTGGACAAGAAGTAGAAGTGTGCCATACTTTAAAGAACTAAATCGCAATACACTTATGAGTATAACCAGCATGCAAAGATTAATCAACAAAACTCGCTCTATCGTTCCTGCAGAATATGGGAATCCTTCCTTTCGTGCAGTAGCAACCTAAACAGAATTTAAATTCCTCTTCTCTGTGAACGTGTTGAATAAGACACCCTAACTGCAATGAATTTTCATGTTCTGGTCTTTTCAGAAGGGTCTAGATAGTATTATAAACCTTACCCTGTTTGGGACGTTAATTTTAATTATTCTACTAAGATTTTCTAAGAGGAAAACAGACTTTTAGAGGAACCTGGATTAAAGCCAGCTAATATGACAAGTAAACAGATCACAGGTCATGCTATTCATGCTCTGGCACAGTAAAACAGTAGTTATCACACCTGAAACTTTAAATATTAATAGCCACTTCCACAAATTTCAGAAGTGCATATGAAGAACAAGCTAAAAAATTAGTTTTTTCTTTCTAGATTTTAGAAAGTTAGCTACTAACATCTGACTATATTTAACTGCATGCTGTATTACATAGTTGCTACATGAACAAATAACTACTGGCAGGTTTAAACAGGCAAGAGAGCAGGAAAAAGTACAGGGATAGTACAACTTCAGAGAAAAACAGTCCCAACAGAAACCTGAACGGACTTACCATGGATTCTGTTCTTCCAACAACAGAAAACCACATTTTGATCTCCGGGACTACAGATCCTTGAAAGAAAAAAAACAATTCTCCACTTCTCTTCCAGCCCTCAACAGCAACCACCAGCTCTAGTCTGCTGGATTTTCCAAGATACCCATCAAGATAACTCGGAGCTCGATGCTATGACACAGTGTAGCATTTATCAACACCAGCTATAACCAATACAATATTCAGACTCTTACGTAATCAGTTATGCTGTTCTGACTTCCATTTACTTAGAGGCTTTATTAAACTCTGAAAACTGCTAGAAAAAACAAAAAGGGAGCCCTTTTGTACTAAAGACAAAAACCTCCAAATTAAACAGGAAGTAATGTGCTGGCCCACAGATGGCTAAGAAGTCACATGCGAAAGCCCCCAAAAAAGTGATATATTTTTAAAGTAAACTGCATGCACACGCAGCTTCCAAATCATCTGGATTTCATAAAAACTTAACCACAATGTGGTTGGGAGTCTGGCAGCTTTTAACATCAAAACATCTTTCAGGGTTAGAGCAACCAAAGTCTGCACACAAGCTCAAAAAGCAACACTGTTCTCCGTTCCCTATGCCCGACCACTCCTACCAACTACATTTCCATATAACAATTACAAAAGCTATTGCTCATAAAGCTACAGAGTATTACTGTAAGAAAACATGCAAATCTACCAAAGGGCAGAACAAGAAGTTATTTTTTTGGATCACATACAAAGCTATACATTTCAATTTTCAATAAAAACTGGTTTAAAGCATTCAGTTTAAGAAATGCTGTTAAGTATTTTCCCAAATTATAAAAAAAAACCAAAACAAAACAAAACCCAAACAAGCACAACACTGTTTACACTGCTCTGGCAGCTAACAGCTGTTTCATAACTAAACTTGTTTTCTCTGCAATGTCTGCATATAGCATATGCACTTAGTACATGTTTGCTCAGAGGGGCTGTCCTGCCTCAGAAAACACCGAAGTGAGGTGAATTAGGCGATGCACTGAATTTCTGCTCTCTCTCTGGCACTCCTGGCAGGCCTTTAAAGCTTCTAATAAAATATGAGTAGTTGTGACTAGAAAATGAAAGTAGTAATGCACTTAAACATTTTACCTATCACTAGGTGGGAAGAGGATCCAATACGGGGTTCCCCAGGGACCTAACAATTTCATATTCTCCTTGACTCACCTCTTCAGGTTTTGGTTTGTTTTTACATCAATGTACACATGTTTGCAATCACCTAGTATCCCAAGGTGATACTTCTATCATAAGAATAAGCAGGTGCACAGCATTTCAATGTAATTTGCATCCCTTCTCTGCTCATACAACCTTCAACTTCAATCTTCTTTTTTTAATTGCAGCAGAGAAGTATGACATTCACTTGATAATTAAGAACATTTGGTGTAAACGTGTTACATCAGGTATGATTTCTAATTTCCTCATTAGAAACTCTTAATTGGAACAGACTTTAAGCTAATAAAACCTCAAAAATAATAAAAACTCAAAGAATTATTAGATTACAAATTTTTTAGATGTTTCCTCAGAGATGAGCACAGATTTACCAGGAAAGTGCACATTTTTCTGCAATGGATAGAAGGATGAAAAGCAGTCCATCGTAACTACTTTTCTTTATGATCTCTTGAGAATCAGCCCCTTTTGTCCACATCTAGAATATCATCAAGATGCATTTTCACAAACTTCATCCAAAGCCTGTGACAAGTATGGGAAGCCCATGACACATAACATAAAAGGCAGGTCAGCACTGATATGCAAAACTGTTCTCACAACATGTCACTGAAAGCAAGTATTTTGCCACATCACAGGAAAAGAACTGCTTTCCTAACAACAGCTAAACAGATTCAGGGTTGTCCTTCACTTGTTGGAGCAGGGCCTGTTGACCAGCCACTGCGTTTTCTACTTCAACAGCACTTTTGAAGCACTCTAGAAACCAATAGTTCAATAAATACCACTAGGTCAACAATCAAACTGGGCTCCTGTGCAGAGCAGCAGCAACTATGTATTTCTGAAAATACGAGCTTTCATTTCTTCAACTTAACAAGCACTTAATAGCCAACCTTTCACTATTAAAAAGTTTAGAAAAATCTGAATCTATTCTCGTACTTGGCTCTCCCTCTTCTCTCAGGTATTCCATCCAGTTAATGTTTAGAAAATTTCAACAAATAGTCTACTGGACTTCTTCCTCCATTTTCAAAGTTTAAAATGAGAATTTTAACTTTTATGCTGGTAAAAGATATACTACTTGAGACATGTAGAAAAAAATTACTAGTAAATATCAACAAGAGAAGGAATAGAAAGAAAAAATGCACCAACCCTTGCTAACTGTTCAGTCACGCTCACTCAATTCTCTAAGCTGTTCTACTCTGACCAGATGGAGAAAATTAGCACTTGTGTATTCTTTGTATTCTTCTTTACTCTTTTTTTAATGAAGCCTATTACAAGAAAAACATGCTAATAATTACTCACAATAAGCAACTTTGAACCTCTTGAAAATAATCCTACTTAACTACTAGAGCAACTTGTCTCAAACTTAATGCATACGATCATTTCTATCCGATGAACATTCTGATGGCTTCATATTAAGCAGAAATTTCTAGGGTACACACACCAAAACTAAAACAATCTGTTTCTTGCTTATTTCAGACAAAGATTTAAAACATAACTGTTTTTATATCTGAATTCCAGTATTAGTGCAGCACAGAGCAGTAAGATGAAATGCAATGACTGCCCGAACCAGTGTTTCTGCAACCGTGCAGAGATGAAAACTGTTGCTTCCATGACTGATCACAATAAAGAAATCATGAAATGCATTAAATAACTTGTAAAAAACTTTCAGATCAAGCTTACACACTGACCAGTAGCACTGTCACATACTGCTAAGGGAAGTTAAATGTCAGTTGTTAAAACATCTAGAAGCCAGCCAGCTCCAATGAAAAAGGAAACTTTCCCCCCTGTAATATGTTGCTTCACTCTACATGAGAAATCAGATTTCACAGTGTAAAGTGGAAAAAAAATTACTTCCATGGCACATTTTGAAACATTCAATAGAAATACAGGTGGCAGTCAAAAGTCTGATATATACTTAACCCAGTGTCAAGATGAAGTATTTGCTTCTCAAATTATTAACCCACTCCACTAAAACCAGAGCAGAATACTAAGTTATATTTTTCAGATCCTGAATTGTTTCCTCAATAACTGCTGATTTTTTTAGCACTACACACCTGACATTCCTTTATGGATCTCAGAAATAACTCTTAAAAGCTGATACCATGCAAGATTACCATTTCAAGAACAGAGTATGAAATGAGTGAAAGTTGTAAAAAACCCCAAAAAACCAAACAGTGCCGTTTAAAGCAATTAACCATGTGAGGTAACCTGAAAGTAAAACAATCATGTTTTCAGCTCATGCACTGAGTGCCAAGGAAGACCACAGTATTTTGAAGTTTCACGTACTACACAGTGAAGAGACATTAGGAAAGACTTGTTCCATCTGTTGTACACCACGTAATTACAACACAGACTTTTGAGTATGACTGTTGCATAATTTATAACAAGTTTTCAACTCAAAAGATTATGTCTGCTACTTGATTCAGTTAATAAAGCAGAACCAACCAACTAGTGGAGTCTTCCATCTGGTGGCTGGAGCTGTATGTGCATTCTATACATTACTACGCAGTGCTACTAGGTACAGCATACACCCACAATTTTGGCTGTTATGCTCTATGTCTCTACTGTAAAGAAACAAAACTGAAGCCATTCTTGCACCTTGCATTCTTGCACTGTGCAAAAGATAAGGTTTCTTCACAGCAAAAAGTATTCAAACTTTAAAGTATATATTTAAATTGTTTTGTTCATTCATCAATTAACCCCCACACACATTCTTTGTATTTACTTCTCTACTTTCAGCAGAAGTGCTAAATACACATGTTTATTAATTTTAAGTTAAATAACTGCTAATTTTTGGCTCTGAAAAAACTGAATAAACCAGTAGCAGAGGTTTGAATTTAAATGTAGTAACAACTACATCCATATTATGTTTCCATTTGCACTGTCCACAGTGTATTTTACAGAAACATTCCCCAATCAGAATAAAAGCATGATCAACACAATGTGCACAACCAACTTAAGGGGAAGAGACTTCTTCCATTAACATTTTCCACAGTAGGCTGATAAAAACAGAAGCTTTTTTCAATAACACTTAAACAAACTGACTTCCATACCTTGGCAGCAACAATGCTCAGTCCCATTCCATTTTGTTTTTTTAGTGTTACAGTGATAATTTCAGGTTCTTTTCTCAAAGGCTGAGCCTATCAAACAGCAAAGGGGAAAGAAGAAAAAATTCAGAAGTTCATATTTACTGCCAGGCTAGGAAAGTAACTAAGCAAAATAGTTCAATACAAACAAAACTACTTTGTTAGAGCAGCAGGTCTCAAATCCTAAATAACATATCTGGTATCTATTTTACAGGTAGAATATCTAGTATTTGATTAATATGGATGCATATTAAGTACTACCTGAGTACTTAACATGACCTGAGTCATACTGCACTGCTGAAACTCTGACGTCTAGTTATTGTTTCTCTGTCTTTAATTAAATAAAAAAATTATTAATTAATCATAAATTGAAATGTAACAGATCTATAAAATTGTAGTAACTTTTAACAAAAACTGAAGTTCAGACTCCATAGGCTCCTATTACAAAGGTGAGGATGATCTACACAGAGTTCAATTTTTAGTGCTGCATCTAGAAGATGATATTATCTTTGCAGAATTATTAAGAAGCCAATTAATTTCAAAGGCAGAGTTAAAGCTTTGAAATAAATTTCCAAGAAATTTCACTTCTGAATACCCTTGAATATAGCCTGAGTCCCCAAACATGTTCAGTAATTTTTTTTATCTTTCAACATTGCCAGTTCTTTGACTCAAAAAGTTGTCGTCACAATTTTCATTAGCTGAAGCCTGTCAGTTAGAGCACCTTAGCTTGTATTCATATTGAAACGTAACTGCAACTTCCACAAGACCCATGACAAGTAAAAAAACAAGCCAAGGAAAGTAATTCAAAAAAATATTAATATTTTCTGATTGAGTTCAAGTACTTGCTTAGAACAGCAAGTAATTTTTAAGCTGAAAATACTAATTAAAAATACGAAGCTATTTCTGTCTAGTTGCTCCAAAAAGCAACTGTTCTGTAATTTTGATATATAAACAGACAAGCATAAAAAATCCACCACAAAACAAACAAACAAACCCTTACAATAGAAAAGAAAAAACCCTTACCTTGCACTGAAGTGAGACCCTTTTTTAGTAAGTATAATGTAAAGAAAAACTAAAGATTTTTTTTTCTTCAGGAAAAAGCACTAGACTAGAACTTAATACTAAATATTTGGTTGGTAACTGTGAGTTTATAAATAAAAGCAGCCTGCAGTTCCATTCACAAGTTATTTACAGATCCATGTCCAAATATATTTTTGCCTGTGTTTAGAAGAAATTTCTTCACTGTTTATTCTCAGATTGGGGGAATATGACATAGTTTGCTTATGTGAAAATTATAATCATGCTACAGCCTAGAAAAAGTGACTTAAAAAAAATCTGCCAACAGTTCCTTAAATGCACCAATTCACTGATGAACTACATGTTTAACAATGAAGCCTATTCTTCCTAATAAGGACTAAAACTGATCACATAAAACTCAATGGCTTGCCAAGATTGCAGTCGATAATTATTCACTGAATCAATACTTACCAGCTCAGCATTCTCATGTGACAAGTGACTTTCATAATCTGCACCTTCAAAGTATATTGTCCACGTGCCTGGTGACCGTGAATGAGGCGTTAGTCTACAAAAACCTAAAAAAAAAAAGTAATGTCAATATAATCATAGTATTTTCTCAAGGGATTAATTAAAATAAAATAACATTCATCTTTTTATATACATTAATGTGTTGAATCTTGTATCTCAGATGCCATTATGGGCTTTGCTGCAATTTTATGCTATTACCTAAAAATTCCTATAGTTCTATAGCTGTTGCTTCTGAGAAACATACTTACTTAAAAACACTGCGAGCTCATAGAAAACTCCAGGGCTGCAAAATACTACTTTTACCAACCAGATTCAAAAGAGACATGATACACCAAATCATCTTTTAGAATACAAACTACCAGAACTCTGATGAAGACAGTGCTACAGAAATCTACTCTGCAGAGGGTCTAGCTAACCAGTCTCAGCATAAATTTAGCAGAGGAGAAGCTTTGCCTGCACTCATTATGTTTTTAAATGCAACACTACAATTAACAGGCATTTAGTTTCATTTACTTTTTGTTATTTGAAAAATTTCTAGAATTTTGAAAAAGAAGCCACAGCAGTTCAGAAATATCCAACGCTGTCTCCTAAATCAGGGACATTAAGAACCCACATCACACAGAAATTATGAATCACTCCATCCAAATATATGATATTCTCCTCCTCATAAAGACCATTTTTCAGCAATTCAGTTTACACTGCTTCACTGCAAAAAGTCCCTCAGTATAATTTAAGAGATACCCAAAAAGTAAAATTTTGAATGCATGCATTAAAAAGGCCTTACTTATAATGAATATACAGCCATTTGTAAGGCAACTGAATTATATTTACTCATTAAAGAATTTATTCCACTAGTCTCCTTTAGTCTCAAGACTACATCCTCTGTTACTCACTGGACTTTAAAAACAATCAGTTTCCTACTTTTCTTTTAAAAGCAAGAATATAGCTTTTCTATAAACTAAGTTGGAAGCAACAATTGCAAAGCTTTACTGTCATATAGAGTGAGGCTGCTTTTTCAATAGCCTTCTCTGCTACAGCCTCTTATTTACCTTGACATTCCTGTACAAATTTTTTTAAACAACTGCTTGTAAGCAGAAAATTAAGAAATTCTAATAAAATTGAGTAACACCAAATAAAGATTATAACTTGTTCATTTACCGTAAATGCTTGGACAGACCCCTTGGTTTACTTTCTCAGGTTTAAGTCACTTTCATGCAACCACAAGATCTATCATCTACTTGTTGTCTGAAATTCTGTTGGACTACAAATGCCCAAACCCTAAGCTCTTAAAATGACCAACAGTGAAAGAATTATTTTAAGCTCATGGGGTTTTTTTACTGTTACATGGAAGCAGCTGATGAGTAAAAAAAAAAAAAATTATTTAATTATTCAATTCACATTAATTTTAAAAATCAAAAAAAAATTTGGAGCAAAGGCAAAACAGTCTTTCAGCAGGCACTAGTAACTCAGCACTGCTTACTTAGAACCTTGAAACTGAATGAAAGAGACAAGGAGAAAGGGTAAGGATTCAAAAAGTCTTAATAATGTTAATGGGTTGCAAAAGTAAACACTTGAAGAACATAGTATAAAAGAATTGAAACATACACAAAGAAAAAGTGGCTTACACCTAACTAAAAAGTATTTTGCATTCTGTGTTTGCTACACAGATCATTGTAAAACAACAAAAGAACTAACCTCTTTGACAGAGTGGATCTAAAAATTCTTGTAAACCACTTGGAACGTTTCTGACAACATCACAGGAATAGCCATCTTCTGGTAAAAGAAAAGGTAGCTGTAAGTCAGGATCCTCTTCCAGCTGGACTTCTCGGCCATCGCTGCGAGCAAGTTCATCAGCCGTATTTTCTGCAACAGTTACTACATTCTCGATCAATTCCTGGACAGAAGGCAGAAAGACATTGTTACTGTAAAGGAATAATTTCATTACCTTAAAAAACCTAACATTAAGAAGAGGCTAAGACTGCAAGAAAAATCAAACTGAAAAATAAATTACCAGATACAAAACTTCTTTGGCTCCACTATGTATAGTCAGTACACTGCATTGATTTATTTTATGAAATCCCATAGATAATTGTATTAGCAAATGTGACAGCAGCTCTTATTTTTACTTCAGTATTTTCCAAGCTTGTGGTGCATGTTTTTAATTGAATAATAATAATAATAAACCAAGCAACTACGGAATTCTACCTATGTGTGAACAGGTAATGTAGGTTATGTTCTTCAACAAAAGACTTTGTGGTTTCGTAGCCAATAAATAAAAACACCTCCAAGCTACAAGTCCCTCCTCCCCCTCCCACAACACCTTCAGAGCTGTCGTATTAGTGTCTCTGATTTAATAAATAAATGGATCTAAAGTTCATAAAACATGGACTTCATAGACAATGCATTCAGCTATATAAATATTAGACTGCCTCTACCTTTTATTTTTTTTGAGATCAGTGAACTATCAGAGTTTACCCGAAGAGTGTTTTTTACAGTTCTGCAAGGAACAAGCTGTCTTTTGATGTTTGCCAGGAATAAAACTTAGAACAGTCACTCATCTTAAACATCAAGATAAAAAAACAGCTCCAAAAGCAACATTATACATATATATAGATATAAATTCCAGGTATCAGGGTTAATCGAAGGACAATCTGTCCACTGTTTGTATGAAGGGATTCAAGATCCATGGATTTTTACATCATACATGTGAAAAAGCATAGCGTTTCTGATGCTTTCCTTTGATTTCTACAATTTACCAATCTTTGTTCCTTCTGGTTACACACAGAACCAGATTTTAGGGGTGCTTTGTTTTCTCTTCTAGCACCTTTCTGTATTTCATGACAAATGGTGCAAGATGCAGTGACACCTCTCTGAATACGTGCAACATGGAGCGGTACCTTCCTCTTCAACTCCGTGTAAGAGATTCTTGTTATTACCCTGCTTGAGTCAGTGAAGTACATCCACCAAAGATAAGACAGCTATTTACAGCCAGTGTTTTTTTATCTCAGGTATGTTAAAACTGCACAATAAATGATAGAAGAGACTTACTGTTGGGATGAGTGGTTCATCTGGAGCACAGTGATAATTCTGCAACAAAGCTTGTAGCTGCAGAGAATTCAGCTTAAAGCAAGTACTGTTAATATTTGGAACATCTGCATGTGAGTATTTGTCCATGGTAAGCAATGTGGTTGCCTAGAGGGGGGAAAAAAGTCACAGATGACAAATTCAAACCAGAATGAAACCTTAAGCCTTGTGTCTAAATGTTCTCTAGATACAAGATAGGAAAAGAGAAAGCAAGAAGCCAGATTTGTAACAGAAGCAACATAAATATCCCCAAAACAAACACTAAATATATCTCCTGTACCAAAAGATGAAATAATACTAAATCTATAAAAAATTAAGCATCTCCATTTTTCAGCTACTCTTCCTGTCTCTGTTCAACATAATCACAGCTCAGTCTTATAAATGGAAATTGAACAGCCACGTTCACTATTCATTTCACTTGTAACTTAAATATTAGTGACATTGAAAACATATTTTATGTCTTTACCTCAATGCCACCTCAGTGTTCCAGGACTGATTCACACAAGCTATTCTTGTCCACATACTATTTTCTAGGAACACAGCATAGGCAAATATTCTCTTAGAAAATACAAATATGTGAGAAGAGTTAATCACAAATACACTCACCTGTACTATTCTGCTAAGGTGGCAATCAGCAGCCAATTCTAAACCTTGTTTTTCTGCCCAGGCTTCAATGTGGCCCAGCTGCTGGCGAACAATAGCTCCCCAGTAATGTGAACATAACCCTGAATCTGGGGCTGTAACTAATCTGTTAAAAAGCCACATGTTGATAAAATGAAACAGCTGGGAGAAGAGCTGTATAGTCAGAGCAGCATTCACTCTACATCGTCGCAACAGGGACATGGCTCCAGTCAAGGTATGCAGCACATCATCTACAGGGATAAAACAAAGAGTCAGGCATGTTCACATACTGCAGTGTACACCTGGCTTAGGCAGTAACATAGAGACACTCAGGTCAGGCTGGTGAATGCTAGGTGGGACCTACATGTATTTAAGTTACACAGACTTCCAGAAATACATTTAATGCTCCATGTTTTTCAAGACGGAGCAACATTAAAATGTTAGGTGGATTATAAACCCTGAAATGAAAATAAATTCTTGGGGAAAAATATTTATCATACAAGTAAATAACTGGCTATACCCAATGTTCTCATCACATCCTCACTTCAGCCAACTGATTTTTCTATTAGTTGTTATAACAAGTTAAAACCATCATATTCTATTGTTTCAAATACATATTCCAATTATTCTATAGCTTCTTGAAATTAAGTATCAAATTGTAGTCAGAAATTTCAGCAGAAGTTATTTGCATTGTATGATGCACTTGAATTACAGAATGCACATTCTGCTTACACATTAGATTTTTAAAACATTATTCAAAATCCCATTTTCCAATTACTGCATTGCAATATTAACTAACAATATAACTAGCAATAGGGACTTCCGTTAGCATCACCAAGAGCAAACATCCTCACATGCATCCTAGTGGAAGCAACACATTTATCTCCAGGTCTTCTTTAAAGCAATACTTTTAATCTGAAATCTCTTTTGAAGAGACCATTAAATTAGTATTTTTAGAATTGAAACTCGGGATTGTGTCTGAAAAAATTATCTGTAGGTTATAAGAAATCTATAAGGCAGCTCAAAAATAACTGAAATAAGAAGAGCATCTGCCTTTATTCCGGTATCCGTTTACTACATTTTCTGGGTTTGTGTCCCCAAAAGTACTGTCACAGTACACGGCACTGCAAACATAGCAGTGCATCTTCAATCTTCCTTAAAGGTTCAATGCAGGTAAAAAGCAAGAACAGAAAGCTTAATAGCTGAAGTACCAAAAAGCATCTATGAAATTTGCATAAATACTCTTTGTAGTTCAACAGAATGACTGTATTTAATTGCTCTGCAGATCACCTTTCCTTCAATTACTGAAGCATTGAAAGTCTGAGCACAGTCACTGAGCCAGGATTACAGACACAGGGCCACAGCACACATTGAGCAGGGTGCTCTCATGGACAGGAACAGCCCAGAAAGGTTCACTGCTGTGAAGCAAGCATCATGCTTTAAGTACCATGGCAGAGAACCCTGGTAGGAATCTACAAGGCCAGTCAGCCTGACCTTTAGCAACCGGGAGGTACTTGATCAGGTTCTCCTATAACATCTCTACAACTGCTGAGGTGAGGAGTGGATAAACTGATGGCAATGCACGGAGAGAATTGGTTGGACCACAGGACTTGGTGGATTTGCAGATACAACGTCCAGTTGGCCATCGGGTGTTAGTAGTGTCTCTCATATTTTGAGGTGAGGCTGATACTGTTTGATGACTTTAATTAATGATCTGAGCAACTGGATGGAGTACATTCTCAGCAAGTTCAGAGATGATACCAAGAGGGGGCAAAATACTGATACACTAAAGAGCAGCAGTATTTTTCAGAAAGGCCTCAGTCGGCTGGAGAAATGGGCTGACAGGGACTCCATGAATGTCAAAGGCAACTGCCAAGTCCTGCATCTGGGACAGAGCATGTCTGTGCAACAGCACAGGACAGGTGCCACCTGGACAGAAAGCAACCCTGATGAAAATTATGGAGAGATTCTAGTAATATCAAGTTGAATGTGATTATAAGCAGCATGCCCTTGCTTGAAAGGTATCCAGTTGCATACTAAGCTGTTAAATCAGCAGCAGTGCAGCTAGCAGGAGGGAGAGAGGGAAGCAATCCTTCCTATGCATTCAGCATTGAGAGACTGCATATGGAGCACAGCATCCAGTTTCAGAATCCCTGGCACAAGGAGGATACAGATTTAAGGGACCAAATTCATCAGAGAGCTGAGTCATCCATACAAAATTGATCCAAATAATTCTCAGGGGTTGAGGTAACTTGTAAATGTAGTACCACGAGTAATAAATAGATTTTTTTCTTGACAATTAATTGTATGGCTTGGAAGACACAAAGATCAAGTAGTCTAACCTATTTTAGGCCTCTGAGGATTATTTTCCTCTGGATCATCAAGGAATGCTGGCATGTAGTTATTAAGCTCTGACTGCAGACAATGAACCAGGTACCTGGAAGGGAATGGGGGAAAAAAGTAAATTTTAAATCTTCTATGTATTCATCACAAATGGTTCTAAAGAAAAGAGTTCTATCAAATTACAAGATTCCTGGAATTTGTGTTAAGAATGTGATTATAGGAAACCCAGTAATACTTTTTAAAAGGCCTAAGAGACCTTTTCTAGAAACATTGGAAAAAAGAATTAGGTTGTCTGGGAACAAGCAGAGACATCGACATGCAATACTGCTACCACATTGGTAAGTGAAGGTCACACGAACAGATGCTGTCAGGTCAAACTTGGGTTCAGTAAGTTCGCAAAAATAATTTTTTCCAAACAGAAATACACTTTTCTTTATTTTAAAGTCTAGCAAGAGTGGTACTTAAAAAAAAGAGAAAAAAATTCATGTTCTGACCCTACACACAAAATCCTGAAATGGCTCTAGGGCTTTGTTTGAGGAATTTTTTGACTCTTTTATTTCTCTTACCTTTAACTACCCTGAAATAAAAATCTCTTTTAGTATCCTTTCTTTTCAAATAATTAAACATTTTCTTTAACTCTGTTCTTGCTAATTCATTTATATATTTTCTGTTAAGAACTGAAACTAAAAAGGAACCAAACTGTAAACACACGTATACAAGAAAATATTTCATGGCTTTCTAAAACTCCCCCTTCATTTCACTGGTAACATTTTTAATGAAATACCCGCAATTGCTAGAAATTAAATCCATGGCAATTTCAACTAGTCCTAGAGTATGCCAGTTACCATTAAGTGACATTTTCACAGCAGACTTCTTTCTGTTCATGCTTTGGTTGTGCTTTTTTATTTGCCTTCTAAGTATATATTCCAGGGATCTCCAAAAGTTTAATACATGCATTTGGAATCAGCCATGTTACACTAAGGGGAAATTCACATGGCTAAAATTCAAGAATACTTTTGCATCCAGACTGCTTATAATGCAGAGAGAAAAATACAGTACCATTCCTACCTAGCCACAGCAATATTCTGCCTTTGATGACTACCTGGCCTATTAAAGTAGCAGGAAGTTATTCTAAGACACCAATTCAAGACACTGAGCTGTGGCAAAAGGCACAGCTTCATTAACAATGAGTGATTAGAGATGCTATAAAGATGGAAAGACTTCGTCAAAATAGCTACTTGCTATACCCTACTTGCCCAAAATTTACCAACAGGAAAAAAAATACATCTGTGGGAATCCATACAAAGGGGTTTGGTGCTCCCCTGAAACCTTTTGAAAGTTCAGAAAGCAATGATAAGGTTTCACGAACCACACATATCGCTCTTCTGAGAAACACAGCCCCTCAAAGCTAAACAGTTCAACCATGGTTAGGTCTCCCAATCCTGTCACAGTATAAAAAGAGCACAAGAATACAGTATTTCATATTACAGGAAAATGAAAACACTATATTTAAAATATTCATCCTACAAGTGGGAGTAGGCTGGGTCTAAGTCATGCAAAGTACACTGGGATTTCTCTAAACATTAGTTTTGGATACACAAATTTGCTGAGAAATACTTGTTCAGTAGTGGCTTGGGGAGAGGAAAAAAATCTTAATATGAATAAAAATTAAGCCTTTCTTGTTGATTAATGCTGTGGCTCAGCCAATGTTGTTATCTCTATTCAAGCACACTTTCCTCTGAGGGTTCCCCTTCGCATTTGGATATTTCATTCAATTTTTCCTTTAGTCGGTATTGTAATTGCCTGAGCTGACAGGTATAGCTTGATTTTTACTCCAAGCCAAAACCCGTCCTTCCTTTTTTAAGAAAAATCTGTGCAAAAAAACCACTGTGCAAATTGCTATTTATGAGAATTACAGAAGTAGATTATATTTAGAAGCTCTTAAGGAGCACAAGATTCATTACTTTAAAGACCCAGGAATATTTAAGCCTATGTATTTACATACTAACAGCAAAACTAACCTTTCCTCACAATTTCACGTTAAATTAAGAGAAAGCAATCAACACAAAAAAAATTTCCCTAAAATTTTCATTGGCAGCCTCAACTATCACAAGATCATCTAACAGATGAAATGCATGCACAACTCAGTGATCCATATTCACAAACAAAAGCATCTGTCTAAAGGAGTAAGGCTAGCCTTTCTTGTAAGTTTTCCTCACAGATTTTTAACAGTACACAAAAGATACTATTGCTATACCTAAAATTTGGCAGAAATGTGAAGTTTTTCTATAAACAACAGAAACAGAGAAAATGGTAAATGAAACAGAAGTTTGATAGCCTTACTTGAATGCCATTTGAACTAAGTGTGCCAAAACATCTTGTGCATCCACAGTAATTCGGCTAAGATCTCTGTCTTGCTTTATGAAATTGAGTAATTCAGATGCATTTGCCATCCAAAAGGCAAGGGCCCCAGCAATATTCTTCTGTTTCTGTAAGTGGAAAGAAACAAGGAATAATACAGGGAAATAATTTTCTGGCAAAGCATGGCAGCTTAAAAAGGCTCCAAAGATAGACCAGTACCTCTTCCCATTTCACCAAACATCTCTCAGATACCAGATATTTGCAAAATGTTGGTACGTAATACCGCAATTGCTGTAACTACTAAGTTCAATTTTAACATGTTCACTGAACACATGAAATGCTAATAAATTGCCAATAGCCACATCAATGAAAGCCACAGTGTAAGCATCTAATTACACAGTGCTACGAGCTTAGCAGATGCAGTATCTGGTAATCTGTGCACTTTTAAGCGCATATTCACTACTGCCCACTGCCACGCTGATACTGCGCTCACTGGCTTTGATACCACGTGATTCAGTATCAAGTACTGATCTATCTCACCATCTCCCGACCACAAATGCCAGGCCAGGCAACCTCAGATGAAATCCAAAGAATAGGAACCACAAACAACAAAAAAAGAAAATAAAGGGAAGAAAAAGAACTTTGGTCATTTCATATCCACATTGAAGTGCGTTAAGCAGAAATTATGGAATGCCGTAAAAGTTGCAAAGTCAAAAAAGGATTTTAGTACTGCATGTTCCAGTTGCTGAATGAGTGTTATGAACTGTTCAAGTCCAGCTGTTTGAGTTTTGTATTTTGATATGGAAGCAGCATGAGAAACTGAGCTAAGCCAACATAGCTAGGATCAGTTCCCAGCAACATATCCTACCTGATCAACCTGGTCTACCTCCTGGAGAAAAACGGACGAAGGAAATCAAACAGAATAGAAGAAAGAAACTTGTGAACAATCACGAAAGCTTTAGAAATCAAACACTAAATATGAAGGTACAACACATGTTCACAGTTATACACAGATGCATTAATCACTAGCTATGATGCAACTGAGCTCCTTCTAAAAATTAATTATTTTAACAGGACCAGTAGCACAACAGTGACAAACTGAAGTGCCCACATGTCACAATTAATTCAAGGAATTAATGCTTTAAACTAGTTGTCATCCCAGACTGGTTATTCTATGCTCAGTGTGCCATAGAAACTTTGCAGAAATTTTTGCAGGCAATAGGGTAACTAGCCATCGAAACAACAGATCCTGGGAGCTACTTGCCCACACTGCTGCAATGGAGACAATATACAAACACACACAAAGAGGGAACAGAAACCCCCCATCCAAAAAGAAAAAAAGCAACCAAATAACATTCAAAAGCAAACAAAATACACAGAACACCTAGGACAGATTTAATACATGGCTTGTCAATTAAAGAACAAAAAGACTGTTTGAAACAACAGAAGAGTCAAATGAAATACTGTGCTAAGTTTCCTAAATGTTAGTAAATACAAAGCTACTCTGAGTTAAAGGAAAAATAAGAACCCACCAGATGTTTGTCTGATTATTTAGAACTGAACTCCTAATTATTTTTTGCTTTCTATTCAAATCACTCTCCCCCACCTGGAACACAGTGAGCTTAGATGCAAATATTGGAGGTGCTACTATTTTAATTTTAGTTAGAGCTCAAAACACCAAATTGCTGCTTTTTTGTTTCCTCCCCCCTTTCCAATGAAAGCACTCTTAACTGACTGAAGATGTGTTGGCACAGAACAAAAGGAAATGCTCCTTCCACAAACAAATGTTAAAATTTAAAAAGGATGAAAAATGCCACATAATGTTTTGGGAAAAAAAATAAAAGGATTAAAAAAAAAAAAGGCTTTTTAATATAAACCAGATTTCTAATCCTGATTTTTTTATTGAAAACACTGAGCCTTCTCATAGATCTCTCCTATTTTATCCCTATCTCATACAAAGTCATCTATAATATTTGAATACAAATATTATATATGAAGTCACAGATTCAATTTGTTAGCAAGTACTTCTTAGGTAACTTCACAAAGAGACGTGATACCTTTCTGAACTAGGCAGGCGAAATTAAGATCTCACCCATTAATTTATTCCCACAGTACAGCACAGGAGCTTGTGCACCTTCTCACTACTTCTGTTTTGGGTGCCTCTCTCCCCTTGCCTCTCATGGTTTCTCTGTCTCTCACACCTTCATATCCCCTTCAGAGCAGGAATGCTTTACAGTTCAGAGACACAAAAAAGCTGTTGTGATAAAACTTATTACATGGTAATTTGACTGTGACAGCCATAAATACAACCACTTATGTTACACCTTGTATGAAGTAATTTGACTTAGCTTAGCTTGTACTATTTATACTCCACTAAGACAGGTCCAGGCTAAAGACATTTTACTGATAATTGGAATCAATGTATTTCTTTGCCTTCAGCCTATTAACCTTGAAATTCACTTAAGTTTTACTCTTTTGTCCCAGGTATAATTTCCCCCTTTCCTCTGGCTCCTTCAGCATGGTATTTGAATGAACCTCCTCCCAATTTTTATGCATCCTCTAACTCCTTTTGGTTTATTTCTTGCAACTAGGCAACATCTTTCATAAACCACAAATACTGCTTACTTGCTGATGTGTTCCTTAAAATTTAGGTTGGAGATTAGATTGCAGCTGGAGTTACAAGGCTGTAGAAAGGGCCTTTCACAAATGATCGTCCAGACAAACAGTTGAGTTTAACAGTTTTGGAATAGTATTAGAAGGATTATAGAAAATTCATTTGCTTACAACCACAAGACTGCATGTGACTTGGGAAGCCCTTCTCAGTGCAGTAAATGAACATTCTCACAGGATAATCTACTTTCTAGCTCTGATTTGTTTTCAAATCAAACTGATGTTTGAGTCCACCCCACTAGTATCTTCTAGCAGCTACCCTGTTAGCCATTCAACACCAAGAATAGAAAACCTTATTTCTGCTTTCCCACTGTACCCACTTCTGTCACTACAAGTCTTTTTAGGTTCATTTTAACTAGTATACATTAGTTATATAAACTGAGTGACTTTCTTTCATTCAGACCTGTAACTTCCAGTTTATATCTGAAGCCTACCCTTTCTCTGTTTACCTTCCATTCTAGCAGCTGAATTGCTTATGTGCAGGCTCTTTCCAGTTCAGGTTCTCCTTTATAGCCACAGCCTCCTCTCTTCCACAGCCAGATTTATTTCTTTTTTTTTTTTTTTAATGAAAGAGCCTGAATATTAATTTTTGATACCATTTCAATTTTATCAAATATCCAATGACTGTGACATCAAGATTCAGAGCAATGTACTAGTTTTTCATTTCAGAATCAAACTGCCCTTCAGTCTCTGATCAGCTTTGGAATGTACACAGAAGGCAAATCTTACTTTCTTATTGCAAAGTGTCCTCAATATCAGCATTTCCTCCTAATCTTTCTTGTGAAGGTGGGAGCCTGTTGTATAAGTTTATACAGGAATCTAATGCTAACATTCCCCTGCTGAAAACTCCACTAAATCTTTCCAAAACCTGAACAGAAGCTGAACAATTTTGGTTTGCTGTGAGTTTCATGCCACTCCTGTTGTTTACTTGCCTACTCTCTCTTAATCAAGCTGTTGTGTAACACTTGCATTATGAATTCTCTACAGCAGGACTGACACATTTGTTATGCCTGTACAGTACTTAGTGCAGAAGGGTCCTTGCTGCTACTCTGGAAGCACTATTTGCAACAAGCACACCTGTTCTAATAAATACAGAAACATATTTCAATTTTTCTTCTGAGAAAAATCTGCAGACAGAAAAGTTTAATTAATTAATTACTGAGGATACATGAACTAGCACTCTTTTTTGAGAAAATGACCAGTCTGTTTTATCAACAGCTACACAATGCAAGGTATTGTCTAATATCACAGACAACCCAGTGGATCTTATCCTGCATTTCTACACAAAACAGAATTCCCCCTGTGCTTCTGTAGAAGTCTTGCACATACAGTAGCAAGAGTGTTAGACTACATATAAAATGTTGGAACATTTGAGAACTTGTATTTCTCTTTACAAAGCAGCTGTGTCAGATTGGTTCAAGTTTTATTACCATTTTTGTGGTTACAAAAGTTGTAAAAGTAACAGGATCAAATTTTTTAAATCATGATTCTTTTTAATATGTTCAAGCATCAATCAGTGCAAACAAATGCTACCTATACAGTATTCTTTAATAAGCCCATCCAACTTGTTTTACAAGGGTTCACAGCCAGAAATGCTTGCAAAGATCTTACCTTCTAGAAAAGAGTCACCTCTTGTCAAAGAACATAATCTTCAGAGCAACAGCCACTCCCTAACTTCCCACATTGCTCAGGAGAGGGTTTCATACCACTGACATTATTCACTGACATAAAAGCAAACCTTCATAATGGCAGTCAATGCAGGTATTACTGTTTAATCAACTACTGTTAAGGGTCACACTAAGAAAAAGCCTAAGAAGTTTGCTAGATTATCAACATGTACACAACTCCCTTGACATATTTTGGCAGAGTAACTCACCTGTATCACTCCTTCCATCATGTTCACCATCTTGTTGACTATTGCAATGACTTTGTGAGTACGCTCAGCAGGAGTGATGTCAGGTCTGTATTGGCTGGACAATACATACCGACATGTCATATACAAAACATATGTTGGTGACAGCTTAAAATGAACTGTCGAGCTATTCGTGTAATTTATAATGGCAGATAAGAAGGCATCTTCAGCTGTGGAGAAAGAGGAAAAAAGAACCAGTAGGTCATAAAGCCAAAGACAGAAAGGAAATGAAAGAAAGCAATTTCATAACTTGAGGCATATAAGATTTTCTTTGGGAGAAGGAGAGGAAGGGGGAGCAACTTACAGGAATTTGAAGTCTACGGTGGCTATGTACTAGTTAGTTAGATACACTAACAACACACTTCTATATAAAGCCAGATAATCTGATCATTGGAAAACACTTCTGCACGATTTCCTATCTCTTTGCTAAAAATTTGCATCTTCAAGTGAACACGAAAACGCAAGATTTCTCTTGTACGTTTTACTGCAACAAATTTGCTCACAAATCTATTTAGTTTCAAATATTTGAAGTATGGACAATCACTAGTATGATATTTTTCTACCAGATTTGTAGCCTTAAAAACCTGAGGACCAAGATAATAAAAAAATTAAACTCTAAATGACAACATAAATCAAATCAGATTTTATATAAAATGGATTTTGACCAAGATGAAATCTATTATACAAGCATAGAGAACTACATAGAAGACAATGAATTCAATGTACTGTTACGGAGATGGGGTTAAAATTTTTTTCACATTTAATTTGAATATCTGAAGATGAAGAGTTGAATGCAATCAGAATTAAGATACGCATGAACATGCCTCAATATCTGAAGTACCTGTTCACCCTCCCAACAAAACAAGTTACACTTAAATTACCTTGAAGTTTTCAAACTTATTGCATATTACAGTATAGAAGAATGCATTATCAGGCTACTGATGTAATTTCACAATTTACTCACAGCTTTCCCTGAATTCAATACTGGCAGGCAGTATCAGTTCTGGTCCATGGGTATCCTGAGATCTAAACAAAGATGAGGAAAATTGAAACAAATAATCCACATGGGTGATATTAATTACTGTAAAATTACGTATTTCTCCAAATACACTAGTTCCAAATATTGACACAACAACCTTCCATAGAAGCATCATTTTTTTACCTTTCCTCCAGAATCATTCAAGCTGTATTTGCCAGCAACACACCAGATAAAAACACAGACTTGAACTGTGGAGTCTGTGATATTAATGAACACCCTCTTCTGCGCTGCACAGCAGACTGATAGGATCAGTTTGCCATCTGCCATGGACAGGATTCAAATAACAAATTATTCATGGACACATGAAAGAAAGTGAATGAAGTTTTGCCTGAAACATCAGCTTGGTTACAACAAATGTACTTTGCTGCCTTTCATGCCCTCAAAATTTATGAAGACTTGGTCAACCTATTTGTCCTTTTTTCTGTTAAGGAGGGAAAGCAAGTCAAACCCAGTCCCTACCCACATCTGGCTGTTGCTACACATTGAGAAACAGCAGGCAGCCCCAGAATTTTTCTCACTGAAACCGACTGCAGTGCTATTTCTTACCAGTACCCATCAGAGAAATCACAGAGTAGGAAATTGAATGGAGATTTGATTTTCTGGTGCCTGCAAAAGGTTAAGTATGCATTTCACAAAGCTGCAGAATATCCTGAGTAGGAAGGTACCCATCAGAATCACTGAGTCCAACTCCCGGCCCTGCACACGACGCCCCAAGAGTCACAGCATGTGCATGAGAGCATTGTTCAAACACTTCTTGAACTCCGTCAGGCTGCTGCTCTAACCACTTCCCTGGGGAGCCTGTTCCAGTGCCCAACAACCCTCTAGGTGAATAACTTCTTCCTAATTTCCATCCTATCATTACTGCCTTAAGCAAAGGCATTACCTGAGCTGTTCTCTGCAGTTAGGCACCTATTTTTAGGAAAGAAGTAAAAGCTTAACATCTTTTGCATGCGATAACCATTTTAACCACAGGTAAAACAATAGGCAGCTTTTTACTTTCCCCAACAACTTTAATAAAGAAAGGAATGTAATGTAATTATATAAGCCTAATTCTCCTGAAGATGATTAGTTCTGCCACAAGGCAGAGACAGGATGCTGAAAGCCTGTGTTCAGCTATCTCCTGTAGTAAAAATCAACAATATAACTTTGAAGGTTGATGTCAAAAGATCTAAAATTAAATTTTAGCATATTGAATCCAAAAATTAGGGGTATCTTTGGGTTTGGGTGGGGGTTGGTTTGGTTACTTGCTTTTTCACAAACTTGCAAAACCTTAAACCAGCAGAGAACTGAAGTTACGCCACCAAAATAATGCCTTATTATAAGAAGTGCTCAGCAAATCCAACTTCTGAGGAGTTGACAGTTAAGGAGTAACAGGCACAGCATGGCAGTGTGCACACAAATTTCTGCCATTTCAGTTCCATTTCAAACATGACAGCACGTTCTCTTTATGAAAAGCACCCAGCTGGTGTGTAAACTGTAGTATTTTGTGTCTTTTTATTGCTATAAATTTAAAATGAACTAATTTGTCACTACCTCCACACTGTCAAAAGTGCACCCTCTTCACTGAGAACTTACCTACTTCCATAGAATACTTACTAATATACAGCATTATAAAACAGAACTATAGTGACAACTCCAGAGAAATTTTTAATCTTTCATTATAGGTAATAAGACATAGAAATATTTTAACAAACTGGCTAGTAAACCAGTGACAGATTTCAGCTGATGATTTATTTTATTTTCCTTAGAACAAAATGATATTCATCAGTTTCAGCACAAACAGAGGAACTGGATTCCCAGCCAATGAGAGACAACACGCCATGAGCGAAGAGACCTCATATTATTAATGCAAGATTGCTTACAGACTTCTGGAAATTGGTTATAAGACACAAATAAATACAAAGTATTTAAAAATTTAATTTTACCTGTAAATTAGCTGTCTAAGTACAGATGCAGTAAATCAATTATTTAACTACCCTAATAGGAGCTCCTTTCAACAAATCATGGAGTCATAGGATGGTTTGGATTGGAAGGGGTCCTTGAAGATCATCTAGATCCAACCCCTGTACCATCTTCCGCCTTCCCCAAAGAATACGCAAAAGAAATACTCTCTAATTATGCTTTGCACATTGGAAATCTAAGTTGAAGTAGTTCTCTGTGCTTCTGATATGACAGCACATTTTACTGGACACATTTTAAGTATACATTGTCTTTGTGCTATTGCTCTTATATAGCCTCTTTCTGGTGATGAAATTCTCTGAGCTAAACCAGTCTGAAAGTCTAGTTAAGTTTAGGAGGGCCATAAAATATTGATTAGGGGTTGCCTCCTCTCTTAGTAGTGTCAGGTAGTATTACACTTTAAAATTGCATTAAAAGCAATAATGCATTCTCCTGTTATTTCTGTATTAGACCTCATATTCTCTGATAAACTGTCTCTGATAAACAAAAAAATGAAACACCCTTGTGTGATTGTTTTAGTTAGCATACTAGCTAGGTATAAATTTTTAAGGCATGTTGAAGCTAGGAATCAGGTAAGCGTCTGCATGCAGCTAACACTACTTACATATCATCGTACTTATTTCCAATCAAACACATCTTGAAGAACTCCTGAAAGGTATCCAAGGCAAAAAATTCTTTTCTCATTTTTATTATATGCTTGCTCATGCGAATTGTAGTCAGTTATCTAATGAGCATGTATGACCACAATCCTTAACTAAATACTCACTATGTTTCATTTCCAAGAATCACATTTCAAACAGAACAACCATACCCAGTAAGTAAACTGGAGTTATGCTCTCAGATCTGAATTATTTTTCTTTCTAGAAATGAAAAAAACATGGTAGCCAAGTTCTAATCTTTGGTCTTCAACCCATTCAGTGAGTTATCAGGAGAAAACCTTATTTATTTTATTATTCACCTTTAGAGAGCAGTGATGAACACACAAAGATTACCCAGAAGAACACTTAGTGTGGGATGGAAGTTGTACAGTAACAAGAACCTGGAACTTGCCAGTGAAGAATTTTTGGTTTTTCAAACTAACAAAGCAGTTCACAATTACTGTCCTTACAGTTCACAAAGTGAGACCAGAGTATCCCAGAGGAAACCTAATTAAAGGTCCACAAAATACATCCACAAAAGGGAAGAATTCCATGTAGTCAGGCAGCTCATTGACCAGTTTGTCAAGTCTGAATCTGACATCCTGACTTTGCTAATTTGTTAATCTCATAAACACAGTGAATATATCTGAGAAAGAGCACATGATAGAAGTGCTATATTGAGATGAATAAGACTAATTACACAAAACATACTACAAACATGTAAGACATATAGAGAAATAAAATATTAGTGTCAGGGCAGGTGATGAAGATCTCCAAGGTTGTAGTTATCACAAATTTAAGTGTGCTCTAGATGCCTCTAAAAATATTTTCTGCACAAAGGAACCATGGTAAAAAATCCTTTGTAAAGACTATCAATGAGTACTCTCTTTATAAAGAATTTAATAAGTTAAAAAACCCTCAATAAAATGAAGCCAAGATACACCTCACAGATGGCTCTGTGTTTTTGAAATACAGAACTACAGCACAAGATAATCCTCTTCATAGAAATTTAATAATCTTCATGCAGATACAGATGCACAGATCAAGAAATATTAACAGCAAAAGCCTCAAGAACTTTGGACAGGCTATAAAAAGTGTAGAAAAGTTTTGTTCATTTTTACAAGGAAAATTACAGTTACAATACTAGTAATTCAAGAAGAAGGAGTTAAATCTCCACAACCTTAATAAAATTCTAAAAGAGAATCTAAAGATAACAAGGCTCTCTAACAAGAGAGTGCAGAGTAGAACTGAGTTGTATTCTAGTCTAACTTCACTGAAAGTATTTAAAAGATGTCCCTATAGAACACTTGAACATTCAAGTTCAAGTGAAAGCACAATTTTCTGCCATTTTTAGGTTGTATTTTTTTCCTGCCACTCACATCTCTGAATACTCTTTTCTGTCTAGTGAATAATAAATCAATTTAAAGGCACAAAAAGCTTCATACTGCAAGCTTTACAACTTGGATCACTGCACTTTTTAACCCTGCAGCACATTTACCTTACCTTTCATCCATTTATCATAGCTGTTCATCGAAATTTAAAAGCTGATTTATGTAGACAGCAATAAAATCTTGTACTTTTTGAAAGATTTGAAAAAAAATTCTATTCACATAATCACTGATTTGCTGAGGTGTGGTAGGAGACTAGAGATCATCTGATCCAACTTCCCTGCTCAAAACAGGGTCAACAAGAGCAAGTTGCTCACTACCCTGTCCAGTCAGGTTTTAAGTATCTTCAAGGACAGAGACTCCACACCTGCTGACAACAGCACAGTAGACATAGCAACGACCTGGTTATTTCACTCTCCAGAGTAAATCACATCATGTTGCCACTGAGAAATGAAAATTTTAAGTAATTGTACTTTTGTTATTGAAGACATTTCATATGACGTGCCTAACTACAAATCAACAATGATGTGACATGACTACCAGCCTGCCTTTATAAAAAGAGAACCACAAGTAACAGAATACTGAAGCAAAGGATTAGTTTCTTGGATTTTTTGAAGTATTGTGAAGTTTTTTGCTTTGGTTGTTAATCCTGGGGTTTATCTGGGGTGAGATCTCAAAGGAAATCTCATTCTCCATAGGGAAAACCAGATCATTTAAAATACTTTAACGCAGCACTTGATCTACTGGAAAAACATACCGGTTCTATTGATTCTGAGAAGTAACGGATCCCACATTTCCTACCTGCTGTCCTGTCTGCGGTAATCCTGCTGGTCTATTCTAATCATCGGCTTCACCATTCCTCGCTCAGCTGTGCTGGATGCGGATGATGTCCTGTCACCGTCCAGCCTGCTGGTGCTCTAATTCAAAACAGCAGGACAGGTGCTTAGCATGCAAGCCCTGCATTAGCCAGTGCCTGGCACTACTCAAATAAAGCGTCAGTCTGAGGCTTGAAAAGAGATGGGGAAACAGAAGAGGGGAGTATGGCACAGAGAGCGACAGCTCAGCAGGCGTTTTGCCGCTGTGAAGCACTGAAGAGCCTGCTTCCAATTCAACAGACAACAATGGCCAGCTAGGAGCAGCTCTTTGTTAATGCTCTGCTAGAATTTATAATGTAGCTTTCAAACAGCTTTAATCAAAAGCTGCATAGTTATCAATACAAAGTAAGAATGAGTTAGGAACCAAAACTTTAGGTAAGAGAAAGTTAAATGTATTTACAAATTTAAAACTGGCCATGCTCCCCCACTCTGCTTCTTCAATAGTTCCAAGTGCTTACACTACTGATCTATAACATAATTTATCCTGATTTTAAGGAAAGTCTGATCTGCCAGGCAGTACAAAACTTCCATGACAAGAAGAAGCAATTCAAACTGTGTTATTTTTTTATGTACCATTTAATTTGTTCTCTTTTGGTGTCCCATGCTCCTTAATAGGAAGCTTTTAATTTATGACTTCTAATTCAATCAAGCCCTATCAGGAGTGGGGAAAACATGCTGCTTTAAGCAGCAAAATAAATAGAAATTATTTTCAGCATAAAGAGATGAAAACATCAGTAAATTAGGAAGTGCCTCAACATTTCAAAAGAAATTTCTAAGACTAAATAATTTGCTTCGACATAGGAAAACCTACCAACAAGTGCATCTCAAAGCAAGAGTTTGAACTAAATCACTTTTCACCACATCTCAGAGAACTTTCATTAAACTTACTGTTACCCCTTTTCCAAACAGAAAAGCAAACTTAGAAGAGAGTAAATGTTAGAAAATGAGTGATTCATCAGCGATTTAACAAGATGTCATACACGTTCTCAAACAGTACAACTAAAAAAGAAATTAAACTTTCCCATTAATCCCTAGGTCCACTAGCAGTATTTTTCTAATGACTGTGAATAGGATATGAAGTATGCCATATAATAAAGCCAGAAACTCATTCTGAGAAATTTTAAGACATTTTATTAGTTTAAAAAGTTTCTGTTCTTCCTTCTAAAATATCACTAAATAAATTCCTATCAGAAGTACGTAAAGAACACATGCAAGATAAAAGATAGCACTATCACAAAGCTACAAAGAAAGTTGAGAAACTGAATCAAAAGACTGTGGTAAGAAAACAAGTAAGACTAAAAATACATTCAAAAGCTATAGAGTTATTAACACCTATATTGCTGTATTATCACTAAATATTTACAAGTATATCACTAAATATTTACAAGTATTTCAGTTTTGTAATAGTAGAAATAAAACATAAAAGGGAATGCATTTCTGGGAAGATTACTACATCTCATACTGCTGAAATAATTCAGTCTCTCATTTCATCTGAGGCATGTGATCATAGCAAGTAAAGCATTAACCATTGTGTCATTTACTCTATTTGTTTGCTCTTGGAAAATGCAATTCTGACACAAAATCTATTAACAGAAAGTGCAGAAAGAAAGCAAGAAAAGATTATCACCTCATAAAATGTTTATAATTATGACTGCAGAGACAATTTCCTTAGTCAACGTGTGTAGAGGAGCTCTATTGAAGTTTAAAGTCACATCCATTAAATTTTAAAAGACTAGTTAAATTAAAATTGAACACCCTTTCACATTTTATATTAAACATTTATTTACCCCATCACACGTGACAACAGCCATATGCTACACGCATGAGGTAACAATGTACCAGTTCTAACAAGAATCTCTACCTGCATGTAATCTGCTTTCCATAAGTCAATTTGGGGAGAAACTACTTCAGTTTGAAGAGTTTCCCTTTCTAAAACATGTTACTATTCTTGACATGAGATGCATGCCCAATGCCATTACAAATTTAAACAAAAAGCTTTTGGGGAAAAAAACATCTCAAATCTAAAACAATAATACACATGATATCTGAGCCCATCCACAAAGAAAAATGGCTGGGGGGACTGGTGAATTGGCCACACTTCCCCAAATACCAGTGATGCTGTAATTTTGATTTAACTTACACATGCTCTAATTAATTGCTAACTTATAGTACAATACCTTGCTTGCTGGTAATGCTGTTCCACTGTGAATATCTCCCTCCAGATCAAATGTGGTTTCCTGGACAGCTCTATAAGCAAGATAACATTTCCAGTATGTTTTAGAAATTATATCATTAAACATTTAACATAAAAACAAGGAACAAAGTAACTAAAATTAATAATTTAAAATTCAAGGGTTATACCATGAGTCCAGTTGATACTAGCTTGTTTTTAATACTGTAATAGTTCTTTACAGTAATAAAACCTAAAAATATTTATACAGATAACTTCATTTGCAAAAACAGATTCCTAGCTAATTTCTTCCCAGTCAAGTGAGAAAATATAAATACACATAAACATAATACATATAAAACATGTTCATGGCATTGTATTCACTACAGTAGACCAGCCACAATTTTTTTTTCTCAGCTCTTTAGTATTAAATGCAACATAATGTAAATAATTCATAAGTCATAGTAATGTATACTACTATCTCCTTATTCTAAAGATTTAAAAAAATATTTGTTTGTTCAAGCTGCAACAGCCCTTTGCCATAGATTTTACTGTTCAGATAAAGCTCTGCAGTAATACAGTACTTTCCAATTGACTGTAAACCCACAAGAGCACTTATTTATTGATCTGCAGTCTAAATGCAGAATGAACTCAAGATTTCAGCAAGAATATTACATGACAGCCACATGGCTGGAAGTCTTCCTGCAGACAGGGCCTAAATAAAGCACAGTGTCCTTCCATATGAAAATAAAGTGGTGAAAAATTAAAAATGGTTAAAGTATACAGCTACATTAACTCAGCAGATAAGCTTCTTTTCCTACCTATCTTTCTCTCAATCATCTCCAAGCCAAACTGATGCTTTTCTAAATGACATTAAACAGTAATGTGTATATTAACAATAGTAGTCTCATTTGGACCCAGAGAAGACAGAAAATAGGATGCTGGTTTTTTCCCCTGCTATATAAACAGATTTTAAGATTGTTTCTTCTAAATATTTCCACAGCCATTGAACAAAACACTTGAACTCCTACGAGTCACCATATCTATGATCAGTATTTTTATTATGCACCTATCAAAAACATGAATGACAAACTACAGGATGGACTTCTGGACTATCAGTCCTTGCAACACAGAAACTAGGGGGTAAGTAATCACACTATAAAAAGCGGTTACTATATTGAGACATATGCCCTAGCTCCACAGTCTCATTTCATGACTACTTCATTTCCAAATCTTTTTAGTGGAATTTTGAAAGTTATTTTCTGAGAAGAAACAAAAACCAGACTCTCTCAAATATTCAGCAAATCCTTGACTTTTCCTGGAGCTTGGAGGAACTGTGAAATACATGAAAATAAGGCATTATAGTGTGTTTCACACAGAAACACGAGCATGAGGAAAACTTTTTCATTATTTAGTATTCAAACAAGACACTTGCTAATCCTACATAAAAGCACAAGGTGGAGCTCAAGTATTAAAATTATACACTTAACATTTCTAATGAGTTCACACTCTAGTCACTGGCCATTTATAATGCTCTCATTCTCTATTTTTTCCCAAGGCTCCCCTTCTAACCTCAGTAGGAAGAAAATAAATTTTACTCACCCAGTTTTGTGCCTTGGACCTTTGACCATAAGACTTGCATCAGTAGGTCTTTTGGAAATAATATGGTCCTGAGTAGGATCCACAAACTTAAACACATGAGAAGACCCAAACTGAACCTTCATTCCACTTTGCAGCATGGTGGTTTCTGAAATACGCTGACCTTCCACATAGGTTTCAGCATCAATGCTTCTTGGGGTTACAGTAACAACTCCATCCATATTAGTGAGGTCACAGTGATGAGGCTGAATTCCTGGACCAAATAACTAGGAATAAAATTAATTAACATAGAATAAATTAAATTATACTGCAGCAGAAAGAAAAAAAAACAAAGACTAAGATGTAGCTTACCCTATTTACAGACTAGTAATTTAACTTTGTTTGATTATGAATTTATCAAAGATGAGTGGTACTAACATCAGTGAGTTTCACTTCATTTTTCAATGAAACAAGAACAATAAAACACACATTAACACATGCAGCAGACATCCCTTGATGAAATATTTTTCACTCTTTTGGTCATATATTGTTTTCTTCCTCTTGCTGTTTTATATGAAATCTCACAATGCAAGTAATTATAAATCAACTAACCGCACTGACATGATTGTAAGAGACTCCCTGGCATGAGGTTCATACAAATATGCTCGTTTCATACTCTTAAAAAATGTTGCCTCAAAGAGATTAAGACTAGTACTTGAAAGCCATTATGCAATTACAAAAAAACCTGATAATGCACCATTTGATACAGTTACAAAAGAGAAAATCCCATTTTAAATAATAAATCCCTTAATTAATGAAAACTTTACTTAAAATAATAAAATCCTTCTCTTAAATCAAGAGTGGAAGTAAATTAAAACAGATAGTTATGACCATTAATACGAAATTGCAGCAATATTTTACCCTTCAAGCTTTGACAGCTATTTACAGCATATTTTATTAGTTTCCAAAATTACACATAACACACCAGAGATCAGATCAGTACTGTAATGAGTCTGCTTTTTTCCATACCTGAATGGAATTGTCATCAAATTTTTCAGTTCCAACTTCAGTGACACTTAACTGTAGACGATAAAGCTTTGGCTTATCTCTGGAGTCAGAACCATCTGTACAGCAAGCAATAAATATTAATTTGCAAGTTAATAAAGGTCAAATATTCACACAGTATTTCTACATTACTTCAACTTAGTTCAGAATAGCAATGTTCAAAAAAAAGGAAAACTGAGTGACATTCTTTCAAGACTGTTGGGAACCTGGTTGTTCCCCATAATGTAAGAACACCAGAAGCAGAGAAAGCCTACTTGGAGCAGCTGTTTTCTACAAATGCAAAGAACAAAGTAATCAAGAACTACTATCCTCTCTGGACAATCTTCTCGATTTCCTTAGTAGTTTAAGCAAGACAACAGTTTTCGTAAATTTCTAAGATTTTATATGGGTATACCAATATGGGTTTAGAAGATTAAGAAAATAAAACACCTGCAGATCCCTATATTAATAGTATCTACTGATCTTACTAAAGCACACATTATCAGCAGTATCTACTGTCAAGTGGTCCACATACCAAACTGTTTCTAATTCATCAGATACTCAACTAGAGCAATATTAAAAGACAATCTTACAAAATGTTTACCTATGACAGCTTTAGTCTTAATATACAGGACTTTAGCACTTCTGGCCTTATCTTTATGGTGCCATTGACCTGTATTTTCATCTCAAAGAAAATAAGGTAAAAAATAAAGTCCAACTTCATACTCTCCTCAGAAATACATACTGTCCAAATAAAATAAAATTTCACAAAATCCACTGACATACAAAGTGTACACAATTTAACTGGTGTCCTTACAGGCTAGCACAACTGGGTTTTGGCACACATCTAAATCCTCCCCAGAAAATCCTACAACTTTAAATACTAGTGGAAACTGAAGTAATACTGTCATTTCTGTATGACTTCTCTCCAATCTCTTCTCCAAAGCGAAGTTGTAAAAAAGAGAGGCTGCAAGACAACAAATGGCTTACCTATGGAAATGACCAATGATTTCAAATCATCTCCAAAAAAGCATTAGAGAACATTATTAAAGCCATGGCACATACATCGATACTGTCTGCAGCTGGCTACTAGTCATCTTCAAATTATTAAGTGAAAGTCAATATAAACAGAAGCTCCATAAATCTAGTTGTAAACTCCCAGCATTACTACCAGGATCTGTTTATTAAAATCTGAATGCAAACCATTTAACCATAAAATGGTAGTAATAAGCTTCTTCTCAGGCTGTGGGATGTTATTGGGACATAAAGACACCAGGCACAGTTAGCCCATAGACTGGTACTGTAAATACTAAAATTAAGTGTTGACACTACAGTAATACGCAGTTACTGAACATGGAAACACTATCACAGCATTAGTATTTCAACCATCACAAAAGAAGCATTAATCATAAGACCACTCATCCCTCTAAACATCTTTCAGGTAGAGGTATAAACCTTTTATTAAATCTCTGTATTTGAGTCTTAGAGAGGCATACATTTAATATCACTGTAACCCAGAAGAGATAATGCTAGTACAATGTCTTCAGTAATTTGTGTGCAATTTTCAGTAGTTAACAATGCTAAATCAGAAATTACATGGCTGCATATTCAGTATCACTAAATGCAGACATGTAATAGATTACTGAATGCATTTGGTTGCTTACACCAAACTCCATAAATTTTTATTATGTCTCCCCACAACTCACACATGAAAACCTAGTTTCATGTGTAATGAAACCCAAATAACTTTGAGTAACTCCTTAAAATTCTCATTTTTGTGGGAAGAAGAAATTGCATTTGTATCTAGTACTGTGCTTTTAATACAAGGTGTTCTTCTAGTTTCAACGGACACTTCAGAGAAACAAAGGTCTTAATCTGCCTCAGCAGAAACACTGTGATACTAAAATATATTTCTTGAGTGAGAGCATACACATGTGGGTGCCACTTTTACCAAAATAGGATATGGGTAGGAGGAGAAAATACTTGACTTTTGGATTCCTAAATAAATAAATGAAGGAGCTACTTTACCTTTTGAGTTAGAATTAGTTAAATCTACATTTGCAAAGCGTATTTCCCGTACAAGTTCCTGACCGCTAAGAGTTTAAAAACTAATAAGCTTAGGAGATGGTTGGGCAGATCTGAAATACCATGATGAATTCAGGAGATAATTCTCTATTAAATTTCAGACAAGATGTGCACTTCCAGCACAAAGAGCCAATAGTAAACTTTTTTTTATTGTAACAGACAACAAAGCTAATGTGCAAAAGTGTTACACATGCCATAGTGCAGTTCTGTTCTCAGAAAGAAGGCTGGCCAGGGAAACACCCTGGCTAAGGCCTTCCAACTTCTCCAACCTCCTGTAATTCTTCTTTCCTAGTTGTTATACCTACATGTCCTCCACATCTCCTACTGCTATCTGTTCTACAGCTCAAGGTTGCTCTTTTTTGTGATGAAGTAGGGAAGAAAGCCTTATGGGGTTGTCTTTTTTATTTTTTATTTATGCTTTGTAATTTTAATTTCAGGCTTGTAGGATCTGAGGCTCATATCTAAAAAAATGGGGGGTTGCCGTTTTTCTTAGCCTTTAAATATTATGATTGAACAACTGAAGTTATTAACATCCCTGAACTCATCAAAAGCCATATTCACAGATAATACAGACAGAATCAGCTATTCAAAGTACTGCTGAATGTCACTTCAGTCTACCCAGTCTATTTCTATTACTGTCAGATTCATCTCAGTTTACTGGTTCATTCACATGACTTGGATACAGAGACAATTGCTGACTGCCACATTTACAGCCACAAGCTACTGAAGTGCATCCTCTACCATGCAGAATCTAATCTTCAGTCAATGAAACAGTTGTACAAACAGCAACATCAGCAGCTGTGGAGAAGTGGAAAAGCTGGACATACTTCACTAGCAAGCTTACTAAATTTATGCAATTGCACAGGGCATGAAAATGAGTCTGATAGGTTCCTCTGCAAAAATATAAACAGCAACTGTTTCAACAGGAGGACATTTCTACTGGAGTTATTTCTACAACAAATACAAGTATCCTAAAGTGTTTTTTTCCAAAGACACAGCCTGACTCTAGAGTATGAAGACCTCTTTTTCACACATTGAGATAAGGATTTTAAAAACTATCCTTTTTTTCCAATGACATGCAAGCAAATTTCAATCTTTCTAGTTAATGGTCACGTGTTCCTGCAGAGCCCATCCATGCTTTTTAGTCCAGCACACTCCATGAAATCTTTCTGCTCTCTGGAATAACAATGTTAATGAAATGGAAGTCTGAATTCAATTCCCATAATTGAGCACTGGACGTAAGTTTGAATACAGTTCTTTAAACCCCAGTATTGCACTCCACAGCCATGAAAGATGAGCACCACTGATAACCATATGTAGTTCATCTACAGCAGTCTAGAAAATAAAGTGAGGAAACAGGAAAAAAATATAAGAAAAGAAAAAAATATTTTGGTAGACATTTCACAATGAAAAGAAAATGGCTTTGTATTCTTGTCTGTTTGGTCAAACCAGAACACATCTGCACATTACTCTAAAATCTAAGGAGAATTAAAGATCCACAACGATTTGTACATTAGGCTATCAATTTCAAACACCACAGAAAAAAAATGAACAAGTCTCTACTGTCTGAAGTGCTAAATCTTTGACATACACCACTAATGTTAGACAACACTACAAACCAGGCAGCATAAATATCAAAGGATGCTATGGAACATCATGGAGTAGAAAGTGAGGTCATTTTCCCAGGGGTCCAAACACTATTTCACATAAAAATCATGACAGATTTCATCCACTGCATCAACACAGTCAAACACTGAAAAGCACAGTTAAGTTCCATGCCATTTACCCAATATATGTTTTAACTATGAATTCTGCAAGCAGATGGATCAAAGAACTTTTTAGTTCTACTACAACATTGCCTGTAAACCATCCTCTGAAATTTAGCTGTTAACCATAGCTCCAAGGTTGAACTCTTTGGATAACAGCACGTTCATGATTTATTTGATGTTTGTTCACAGATCAAATAATTACATGGCAGATGACAAAACAGATAACTACTTCACAGAAGCAGTCTTTTGGAAAAAAAACCCTTAAGATAAATAATATAGTCCTTCATTTGTCATAAAGAAACACAAGATTTACAGTTGGAGAAGTTTTTAGTGGCTAATGAGAGAACAGTATCAAATACAGCGTTACCTTCGTAAGCGTGATAGTTGTAGTAGGCAAAGTGATTCCTTCTCCCTGGGGTTAGAAACACATGCAGAGGACCCAGGTGAAGGCAGCACCAGCAGGACAGATACCATGCAGAACATGCGGAGGAGGGCAAGAAAAGAAAAGACAGGAAAGGGTGAAACCGTAGCCAGACAACATCTATTCAATTTATAAGGATGAAGCTCATTAAACTCTTTCCATTTTAGAAACTGTGTAGAATATGAAGACATCAGTACTACAAAGCTACTGAATGAAACAACCCTTATTGTTTAGAGAAGTGACAACAAGCTGTTAGAAGAAGAACACGAACAATAGGTCAGTCCCACAGGCAATACGTGAAGCTCAGCACACAGCGCTGACACCTGCGGCACTTCACACTGGGTTTACTCTCTCCCTTAATGGGTGTCTCTCGCCACTGCCAGAGCACAACATTTTTATACTAAAGCACTACACCCCACAAAGAGGAAGAGAACAAGAAAAGAAATCAACAGTACTATTAAAAGAACCCAAAATGTTAACATGCAAACCAAACCTCAACCTGTAGAACATTATAGTACATTTCATATATTCTGTGTACTGATAATTTCACCTGATTTTAAAATAAACAAAAAAAACCCCACACTATTTGACCATAAATTTAACCTCTTTTCTTGCAGTTATGATCAAGCAAAGGTTTCAGCACCACTCTCGAACCTTGCTTCCTAAAAGGAACACATGCAGACTTCAAACTGTAACATTTACTTGAATACCTGAGTGTACTCAAGTTAGACTTACTAGGAAAAAGAGCTGTATATAACTCAATCACCAAAAATTAAAGTCCATATCCAAATCTATAAACATGAAGATGACAGATACTAAGAGCATAAGTTGTGTATGTTTTATCAGTACTTGTGCTATACACAGTCAATCCCTCCTGGCTGTTCCTAGATCATAAAATTAATTGCAAATTACCACAAAGCCCAGAGAGTTCTAATTATGCCAAAACAAAACTCAGCCTTGCCAGTGATATGAAAGTTCCATATAAGCTGAAAAATGCTAAACATCTAAGTTTGATTTTAAAATTCATGTTCTTGTCCTGTTAAAAAATGTGATCTTCCATGTATGGCACTGTCAAATGCCAGGTATCCTACAGTGTACTTGTGAATGTAAAGCAAATCAGATTTAAGGTTAGTAAGTAATTTCTCCCTCTTTTTCACTCCAAGCATTTGCTGCTAAGATTTTGGTATTACAGCAATATGCAGTTCTACCTTTAGTTAGTTACAATTCAGAATCTGACATCACAAGAACAACTCATGTGGCACAGACTTCCTACCACATCAACTTCCTTGTGCTTACAAAGAAAGTCTTACTTTTGAAAAATCCAAATGACTATATAATAATGTAATTTAGATTATTAAATAACCAGAATTCTCACCTGGGCTTAATTCTACCAGGTATGGTAGTTTCTCAGGAGGAAGGCAAGAGCCATAGCCAGACCCGTCAACTCTTTCCTTCCCCTTTAATGCCTTTCCATCAGTTATCTTCCTGGTTTTCTTTGGGACATAATCAGGAGGCCGCCTTTTCAACTGGAAGACCAGTATTCCTAAAACACAGTATTATACATCCTTTGAGTCACACTACCAGTGAATAAGCACACAACCAACATTTATTAATCTGCAAGTGTCCCATAGGATTACTTCCAGCTTACTAAGTTCCTGTCACTTCTTCAGAATAGTTTTAACTTTAAAATAACTACACACAGATTAAAAGCATATTTCAGTATAGTAAGTAATTTAGAAACTTTAGGATAACATGGAAAACCTTTCTACTACCTAACGATGTAATACTACAAACAGTGCATAATGAAACAGTAAATAACTCTAATACTCCCTAGTATGTTAAGTGCCCAAAACCAAAACACACTAAAATATATGTTAGAATTTCTTCCTTTACAGGGGGTCCACAACAGACCTTAGAACCCAAGGCACAAAAATATCTTAATGGTTTTTGCACATACCTTTATCACTAGGCCACTCCCTGAATATCTGCAGTGGACACTCATCATCATCAAGAATAGTTTCTTTAGCACCTTTATCATCAGAGTGCTGAGCACCAGGAGGCAGCATGACCTAAAAAAGAATTATCAGTTTTCAGAGCTGTTAGTGGACAATTAGAACATTCAGGGTTATATCCTCTGATTACTTTTTTTGCATGTGCTGTTTATAACAAGAGATAAGGCCAAAGAATTCAGTAACTTGGAATGCATTTTGTTTTCCAAGATTTTCCAACTTTCTTCTCTTGCCTCTTGCTACAGTTAAACCACACTTCCCAGAACACCAAATAAGTCTAAAAAGCAAAGAAAAGCAAGTTACACTTAAAGAAGACAAGATCTTCTTTCAGTAAAAAAAAAATTATTCCAATTTCTCATGAGCTAAGACAAAAAAAGAAAAAAAAAAAATCTGTGGAGGTGATAGTCAAAATCCAAAATCAAACTTTCCATTATTATTTCACACACTGGAATCAGCCATTCATTTTACTAATGCCATTCTGCTAACGTAACATATATGTATCTTCAGAAAAGACACAACAAGCTGGCAAAAACTATGTCATACCTCCTGCATCCTTGTCTTACCCAAAATTTACCTGGTCTACACAAGGGACTACGGGCACAACTGGAGCATTTCACACAATTGCTTCATGCTGCCTAGCTCTAAAGGAAGAAACAAAACCCTTTTGAAACAGAACGACAGACTGTTCCTACCTTTTACAGCTATATCCTACAAAGCAGAGGAAGGAGGAAACCTTGATTCATGAAATCTGATCTTAAAGGAGACACAGCCTGTACTTTCATGCAATACTGCTCCCCACGGTGATCAAGAACAAGTAACAATGACAGGCAGTATTAGAGTTATTAAAGACATATCTTTCAAAGCTGAATCAAAAAATAAAATAAAATACATGGTACTCCCACATTTGTAAACCTAACAGTGTTATTTAAATTCATAGACAGTTCTACTTTAAACAAAATACTCCAAATTATTTCCATCTCTGAACTATGACCAAGGTAAGACCTTCTGAAGTGATGCGGCCATTGGCTACAGCACCCTACTACGCTGCAGCCCTCTAGAGACTTTCCACTCTCATTTGTTCCCTTCTTTCCACACCCTTTTCTGTGTTAACCAAGTTCCCACAGATCCACCTCAAACATCCTTTCATCTTCTTCCAAGCAGGAAACAAGTACATTTAAAATCAAAAGTATGTAATCCTTAAACCATTTGCTATGCAAAACTGGGCTAAACATAGGACTAATTAAATTATCTTTAATTAGGTTTTCAAATAGACAAGATATTATAAAAGAAGGAAAGCATTAAATTTTATAAACCAGAGGGAAACAGAAACACATCTACACTCAAATCTTATCTTGCCAAACTGCTCTATTTCACATCTCAGATTTTAAATTCAATTATACCTACAGGATAATTAGGGTAACACTGTGTTTCAAGCTATATTCAACAAGCAACAATCTTAAAATTCCAAAGCCCTTGAGACAGAAGACCAGTTACAACGCAAGAAATACATGCATACCAGGAGCCAACCAATACTGGACTGGCGAGGAAACCAAAGAAAAACCAAATGCAGCAAAGCCAGAGGAACAGATGAGACAAAAAGGCACAGGTGCTACTTGAACCTGATACTACTTCTGCCATGGAACTTGGATTAACACCCATACTCGGCGTTGGGTTTAAGGGCAGCAATGGTGAACTATACAAGCTAGAGAAGAGGGGTCACAAAAGCACTGCTTCCCTCATCCTCCCTGCCAGTCACCATTCCTCTCATTTCTCAGGAAGCATGAGCTGGTAACTCAGACATTCCTCACTTTAACAAGGTCTGTGACCTAACCTGTAGAAAGATACAAACCACCACGCATGTGCCTCCTGCAGGCCAGGAAGTCTCTAATCGTTATGATACCATTTTAGAAAACACCTCTGGTTTAGGCAAATGCTGCCTCAGTCCCACTCACAAAACTGAAATTACTACATTTTAGAATAATGGCAAAGCATGGGAATAAGTCTGTAAAATGACTGGGTTTTGGTTTATGGGTAGAGACTTGCTTGAGTTTTTTGAAACAGATGCACTAAAATTTGCTTTTGTGAATTTTAATCTGTACAGACTGCTGAGATCAAGCACCGACATTTCCCTGACTTCTGCAACAGCACAGGAAATAGAGATGGGTCAAACAGCCTAATATCACAAGTTTTGGAAGCAGTCTATAAACTGAACCAAACACAAAACTGAGAATTAAGAAAAATACACTCTGCTTCATCATGAGCGCATTCATAAGCATATATAAATTATCAAAGTCATTCCATTCGATATTTATTAATTTAAAATGCAGTGAAACATGCAGAAAATACAAGCTAAGGAAATTTAAATGAAGACCATAGCAACTTCAGACTTAACTTCCAAAGCATTTGTTGGAACAAACAAGTAAGGGAAGGTAAGTATTTGAGTATTAAGCCCCCTGTGGTAAGTAATATATAGAGATCAAGCAATCAGAGCTGTCCATAGTAAAAGTCTCACACAACAAAACCCCACGCTGTAACAGGTCTTCAACAAGCTCTTCTGTCATCTTAATGTTTTTAAAGTACAAACCCTCATATCTACTGTATATTTGAGTACATCTGCTTATTGTAATTAATTAATCTGCAATTTTCCTTACAAACTGGGAACATAGGCACTGCACATGCCCCTACTATAATGAACAAATGAACAAAAAACTAACAAAACAACAGCAGTGACAACACAAAAAAACCCACAAAAGCCCCACAATGGATCTTGCTAAAATACTTAATGCCTTATGTCTGTAACAACTATTTCTTAAAAAAACTACTCCAATAAAACTACTCACCATGAAACGCATATTTTTGCTTGACATTACAAAAAGTTATTTATGCCTTACCCTCTAGTGAAAAATAAGTGCATGCTAAAAACAAAAGTCTAATCAAGATTCTACTTTCAAGAGTTAACTGGTTTGCTGCATGCCTGAAGTCTAATGCCCCGAGTGAATATGCACAGGTAGCTTGGAAGACTGTCTAATTAATTTGACATCTTCAGAGATGTGCAGTGAACCCCATATTACTCAGGGAAACTCAAACCAAGCAAACTGAAACAAACAAAACACACACTGGAACAAACTGGTGTGTCTACTTGCTTACACAGAAAAGCACTTTAGAAGCAGGCATAAAGGTACAGCCTGATACACTGCAAACCAATGTACAAAAGCAAACAACCAATAGGAAAGTGCCATTTACAATAAAAGTTGTCAAAAATGTTATGAAGAGGTCTTGCAATGTTTATCTTTCAACTGAAACTTCAGGAGTCATCTTTATTACAGGTGCTTATACAGCCTTATAAATGTCTTGTCCTATAACTTAAAATTCATCTTAATAGTTAAGTAAATTCAACTGCTTACATCTGCAAAGAAGACACTTCACCTGCCACTCAAAGAGAACAAAATGTTTCAAAATCCCAACCAGTAAGAAACTGAAGTTACATGTTCCACTGATAATAGCTGAACTCAACAAAATGCAAAGAATAGGAACAGGTCCAGGATCTGTCTTACACAGAATACTGTAAAATGCCAGAACAGGGGCAAAAGGCATACCAGGGGCAGAGAACAGCCATGAGACTTCAATATAAAGGAGTGTCACTGAACCAATTTAGTGGTGCATTTGTCAGTTTCCAAAAAATAGAACAGTGCTTAAAGACACATCATGCGAATTCTTGGGTATTTTAATGTTTCAAGCAAGGAAAGCAACTTCATAAAATATCTGGCCAAAAAAAAGCAGATTTTAAAAGCTAGACTTAAAATACTCAACTTTATTAACAAAAGAAGAATTAACATATTAAAAGCAAAGCACTGTATCAGCAGAGGATGGCCAAGCAGATTTTAGCCAACTACAACATCTTACTGTCAGCAAGTAAGGTCTGCTACACTTAAGAGTTATAAAAACAGATCTGTTATTAGTCAGTGAAGACCACTCACGTATATCAAATGTAAACATAAGCACACAACTTAAATCATTCAGAAACATACTGCATGAAGATGTGTTCCTCAGAAAATACAAAATATTTTCCGAAAGTGCTTCCCAAGAAAACTCATATAAAACAATTTCTTTTGCAGCAAAGACTTCATTATCCTTTCCCAAGATCAAAGCAACATTCACCAGACTATTTTCTACATTAAACATCACCACACAAGATCAGAAAATAGGACGTAACAGAGAACACCACCACTTCAAAAAGAATAACTTTCAACAGTTTCCTGGGTAAAGGTGCAATCAGTCCCTAATAAATTCCCTAATATTAAAAGATTTGGTAATCTATCAGACTGAAGAACAAACAGACTGAAGCAAAACTATCTTCCAAATTCAGGCTTCGTGTCTCTGCCATAGCCCATGATTCTCTCAAAACAACACAATACCATGAGAAACAAACTTTTTCCCCAATTTTTCAACATTTTAAGGAGCAAAAAAATGCAAGTGTATTAGATAAGTCATAGCCCAAAATATAATCAAACATTAGACTCAAACAAGGATCAATATTTTCAAGCCTCACTGTTCTCCCTGAGAAGACAACAGAGTCAGAAGTTTGTAATCCTTAATCAGTACTACCCATGGGACTTTCTGATTAAAGCTTCTTCTTCAAACGTCTAAGAAACAACAATTCTATGCAATTTATTTAGAACTCCTAAAATAATTAAATTATGAAAAGAAGAACGTCACTTCAATCTTTTCTAAATCATTATGAGGGTCAGCTACGACTGCAAGGTTTAAGGAAACAGTACACAACATACACCTTTTACAATGGAGCTCACCTCAGCACTTCCACTTCTGAGTGGACACTCTTGGTTCAGGGAAATAGCTTTGTGCACAAATTTAGGTATCCACAGGATGAAATATTAATTTATACATCTGTGAATCATCAGCACACTTAGTGGTATAAAGCCACAGCACCAAATGAAGAAATACACCATTTTCAGTATTAATGTTTTTCTATATAGCAAGCAGTAATTTAGCACAATTGGAAGATTAAAGTTTTAAAAACAAAAAAACCTGACATGCCACTTCACAATTCCTGAGGCTGTCAGATTTAGGGGAGGAGAAAAAGAAGTTAGTCTCGGAACTAATCAAGTCATTCTATTTAGTTTGGAAGCTACTGCAACGGAAAAAAAACCCAACCAAATATGAAATGTGAGAAGATTGTGTTTTAGTAACTTACACGAGCAATACAATAATCCTTGGGATTTTCTTTTTCCAGACCATATTTTTCCAGTGCTTCAATAACTGCAAAGTCTGCAGTATCTGTAGTAGACAGCAGGATTGTCTTGTATGGTATATTTGGTTTTAAACTGTCTGCATAAATTCTCAGTGTCCCACCTTGGAAACAAAATGAATTAACAATGCAACCAGAGAATAAAAAAGAGAGACATGAAGTAATTTATTATATTTCTAACTGAATACCACTTCAGAAATAATTCCACCACTCTACTAATACAGGAAAAATTACACAACATCCCCAAAATAGATTCATCTCTGCCACTGGTAAAAACCTGCTGTGATATTTCCATAATTTATCTAATGAAGTCTTTTTCCCAGTGTTCACCACGCTTAGTATTGCATTAAGTTAAAATGAAATAGTGGCAATGACTGGTTAAAGAACAGACCTTTCCCATCTTGACAGGAAGTTTGTGCTCCCCCCTCTTTAACAAGCCCATTTAAGATTTCCCTCAAGACAATGTTTTCTACACCTCTATCTTCACTACTCTTCCATGTACAGAATACATCATTTGAGATTTTATCAGTTCTAACATTGCTTCACTTGTTCTTTTCTAATGGTGTTTATACAATCACCGTTGTTATATCCCCACCCCATGAATGAGAAATACTTAATCATTGTTTTTCACAAGATCTACCAGAATCCTTTAATGCAGAACAATCAGTCCTTTACATCCTCTATTTATGCTGCTGATTGAATTTTCTCTTTCAGGTCATTCAGCTTGTTCTTAGTACAATGAATGTCAGTTATTTCAGCTGGCCTTCTTGCCAGTCTAAGTCCATCCTTCCTTCTTTCCCAGTTTAGCACTGCCAGCAAGCTCAATGAGCACACTCACTCTCATCAGCCTGCCCACCTCTGAAAGCTTTGCCTCACACTCATCACAGAACACCGTCCTGCAGAACCCTACCTTCACAAATCCTTCGTGCGGTTACACCACAAATAAACTAGCCATGTGCAAAAAATGTTGGAAAAGGCAAAAGTTAACTGAAATTTACAGGAGTTGCTGGCTTTAAGAATATTCTCCCAGTAAAACGTTTACTGTCTATAGAACTTCAGATAAGAACTTTAGGTACCTGAGTCTGGTCTGCCATCAGAACTGCGAAATTCCTGCATTCTCTTCTCTAGTTTTTGCTGTCGCCGCCGTTTCATAACCACCTCAGGATTGGATATTGTGCGAGTGAAGCTGGTCTCAGGCATATCTTTGTAAACCTCAGCTGCAAGGCGAAAATTCTCACTGCCAAGTTAGTTTAAATAAAAAGAATGTCATTAAGAGCTTAAAATACATGTATCCTCATTACTTCACAAGGGATGAAAGGGCAGTAGGATTCATAGACACAGGAATTCATTTAAGTTATTGCAAGATGGTTTCTACATGCATTTCACTTTTGCTAAGGTTAATGCTGTTCATATACTCATGCTCAGGTGAAATAAACAACCAACTTAAGGGCTGCTAGTTGCTAGTTTTCAAAGAAAACAAGAGGTCTTCTACCTCTTAAAGATGGGGGCAACGGGAAAGGCATTAAAGAAACTTTACACTACATCCCTAACTTTATTATAACTTCCAATACTGCAAAGCATGGGAAAGCTGAGTTAGCATGTGCTTGCAAGTCATGCTTTTATTTTTTCCTAACGCACTTAAAAACAACTATCATTTAATTTTTTAAAAATAAGTTTAAATCACTTACATATCATCCCCATGAAGAAGTCTATCATCTTTATCTGATGCTTGTCGCAATGCCTCTTTTTCACGTCTCTTTTTTTCTTTTTTTTCTTTTTTTGAGAGTGTTCGCTTGAAATTCTGAATTACTCCCTCTTTTTCTTGTTTTTCAGGCCCATTACTCTGAGCTTTCTGAAATAAATGAGTTTAAAACAGCTTCCATCAATTTCAGGCCGAAGAAAAGTTAGTATTGGTTTTAACTTTGCAGATGTTAAAGACGCAGTATCACTGGCCCAAAACAACACTCCAGGCAACAATACTCCATTACACAGCAATGGGATTAATGCTCTTGAGAAAAACACAGAGAAGGCAAATATAATGTCATGTTTCAAAGAAGGTATGAACTGATTCTACTCAAGAAAGTGAAGAAACTGCAGAATTTTACTTGAATGATGCCTGCTATCTACTTGGCCCCAAAAGATTAACTGAAGGCTGCAAAACAAATTTTTGCATCCAAGTAAAAATACTCTGTAACAACGCTGTGCTTAATCTGCTTTCAAGGCAACTGTGTTGGAGTACCAGATAAGAATACACTGCAGAAGGAAAAACATTACAGAGGACTTTTCCCCCATGGTGTATTTTTCCAAGTTGTCCTCCCAGTGTGCTCTTCTTCAATTCCTGCTTCTTGCATACACAAGATACCTGCAATCCTAGGCTCATTTGCCTTCTGTAGAGAAGATTATAGAGAGCATGAGAGAAAGAAGATGCAGATTTTGTTGCTTCTATCAGGAAGTGAAGAACATGGAGAAGGAAGACTGAAGATCACTTAATTCAATTAATAGGAATAGCAAGGTTGGTACGTGTAGTGCAAGACTTTCCCTTCTGCCCTGCAGCATGGATGTATCCTGTAGTCAAAAGTGCAGTACAAGCTCATGCACCTATACCCAAAGCACTTCTAAAATTAACAAGCTCTAATTCCAAGAGCAAAGGAAATTTAGTGCTCAGCACAAGATCTTGCTTTAAGATAGCCCACACTGCACAGTATGTTTTCCATAGCTATAAGCAACCAAGCTACATATAACATATATAATTATATGACTTCAGAAGCCAAAGTCTAATCTAATGTTTAAATTGCTAATATTAAGGCAAACTTTTGTACGGCTGATGTTGGCAGCTCCTTCATTTTGCATTTGTAAGAGAAAAAAAAAATCAACAACCAAAAAAGCAAAACTAAAACGAAACAAAAAAACCTGCACAAAAGGAAAGAGTCTTCTGTCATCTTTTTCAAGAAACAGAATGTTACCTAGGGAGGTAATAATTTTTAGCTCTTTAACTCCCCCTGGCATTCCCTTTTAAAAGCTTTGAAAGAGGGAGGATTACCTCCTGGTATCTGGCACCATATACTACTCAAGGAAATTTTAAAGTCATCATAATAGAACAAAGCAAGCTTTAAGTTCTCTAGGCATTACATGTTCCAGTACTAGACAGCTACATGGATCACAGCATCACCAGCCATCAGAAAGATAACAAAAATGCTGTGTTGCAAAGATGCACTTTAAGTATTTAAAAATACTTGCTCCTGATATTGAAGGTCATGACCAGCAGTTGTTTTCAAGAATTAAAAAAGTAGAAATTATGTTTTCCTATATAAGCAACCCCCACACGTGTCAAAACTGCTGGTACCACTAGCATGCTGCGTAAAAACTCACCTTTGGAGGAACTGTATCGTTTTCATTCTTGAGGACAAACCTTCCCTCTCGATCATCTTTGTTCCAGTTTAACTGTACAACAAGAGGCTTCTCATCTACATCTAATCTTCTTTCTTCTTCAAAAAAATGAAAAGCAATAACAGTTACTTGGCATCTCAAGAGCAAAGATTTTCAGAAATAAGTTAAGCTCTTAAGAAAACGAAAAGGTGTGCCTAACAGAACACATCAACTGATGTTTTCCTGTTAAGTATAGGGACAGAAAGAAAGCTTGGGAACGTAGCATTACATGTCCCCTTTCCAGCAACGAGCCCAAGTGTATTCCATGTATCTACATAAGGTAAAGGCCCCCATAAGGTACTCTTGCATAATTCGTTTGTCAGAACTAAGTCTGGGAACACAACATTGCCACTCTAGAGAATTTAGACCTAGAGTTAAAATGTTTAGAACTTTGTAACATCCTGGGATTTCCAAATACTAATTTTTCTTATTTTAAATTTACTTTGAAGTAGACCACAGTCTGATTGCAGCCCGAGAAATATTCTTCTACAAAGACTGCACAAAAATAAAGATTACAAAATTTAAAAAATAAAACAAACCAAAACCCCCCACAACATTATGCAGATCCATCACAAAATTTCATTTAGTGTATTACATCTATGTTAAGTATATGGAAAAACAATTGACAGAGTGGTTAAAAAACTTAAGCAAGTCTGGTCACTTGATTTTCCCTTTCAGAAGTAGGAGACAGTACATATGCACAGGGGAAAAAACCATGTCTTCGTAGCTACTTTTATTATAAGAAACACCTCTATTGATTGAGGCACCTTGCATGCCTCAATCATCTCTTAAAAATCAGGAACTTGCTCTGCAAAGTAAATTTCATTTTGACTACAGGTACAGTGATAACAGTTTTTTAGAGAAAGCTGAAGAAGAAAAAATTAAATTATTTTCAGTCCTTCAAATCCAGAATTTAAGGTTGTTCAAGCACCTGTGTGAATTTCTGAAGTGCAGAAAATAAAAAGCACATCTAAAAGCTAGTTTCTCCTGTATCTGTCTCCACTACCACCATACACACTATCACCTTCTAATCTGAAACAGACAAATATTAGGAGTACCATAGGCTATCTAGATATCCAAGTTCTTCACAGGTAACATTAGAGGATCTGTTTAAGAAACACAGTGGCTTCATACAATACTAAGCTGAACTTCCCCCAGTTTAGTAGCAAAAGAACATGAGTTATAAGGCTACTTATCAAAGGCCCACAGCTTCAAAGAACAGAAGATGTACTCTTAACTGCTCCAATTTAATACTAGTCTCCCATTATAAATTTAGTCTTTACCTACTCGTCCTAAAAATAGCAACTCTCTCACAAATATCAACAAATTAACAGGATGTCAATTACAGCATTTAATAGATCATAATCAAATCTTACACAAACTGCAGGCCTGGTATGCATAATTAAGTTTTGAAAACCACTCCCAAAAACCAATTAGTAGCAACATATTTAGGAATAAAAAACCCAAGTCTCAAGTGGTTCAGAAGCTGGGGCAAACCTAAAGATACTTTGGCTGAGCGTAGATATGATGGTGTGTGGATGCAGGAAGGACTTAAGGAATAAATACAAACCTCCACTGACATGCACTTCATAAAGTGAGTATTTAGGGGATGACAACATTCGCATGTCTGGTCGAAACTTCTCTGCAAGAGTTTCTATCACATCTTGAGTTGTGGCAGTACTAGAGACACGGATACATTTTGTTGCAAAATTTCCAGCTGCTTTGTCTTGAAAATAGAATCTCATTACTCCATGAAACTCGAGATCCTGTAAAGAAATAAAAAATACAAATCTGAGTGCTGGCTAACAGTTATAAGGTTCAGAGTTCTTTTATTATTTATTAGTTACGAATTTATTATGAAAATATCAGACCTTCAAATACTACACTTTACAAAACTGTCATGACAGAATTAAAAACCAGGACTATAAACTTGAAAAAAGAAAAATACTATCCTGCAAAAAGAAATTAAGGACTATCTATTACTGAAAATACTGAACCCGAATCTTTAAGTATCCAAATTTACAACTATTGTCAGGAGAATTAATAAAACCTCTTTTCTAAAACCTAGAAACACATCTTGAAGACTAACTGAGAACAGGCCCTGCAGCCCAAGTCTGTAAAAATGTATCTCAAGGAACAGCAGCATGTCTCAAAGAGAAGAGCTTGCTGTCACAGAAGTCACAGGATCATCTTCTCTCTCCTCTTTCCACCCCTTCATGCACTCCTCTCTCTTGCTGGCATCTGTTTGTCCCAGAAACAGCCTGTTAAAGAAATTAACCTTTTCGACTTGTTTGTATTTTATATTTTAAGAAAGGTTACTAGTACAGCTACTAAAAGTTAGTTTGGTACAGCTCCCTAAAGACTCTGCAAGGGAAGGAAAGTTCCGGCACCGACACAAGCTGAAGAAAGGGACTGCAGCTGTCAACCAGGTGGTTACACTACAACTGCAATGGCAACCTGTTCAAACTATTGTAAACTCACATCCTCAAGTGTTTGCCTTAGCCATCGGAGCCTGTGCTCTATTGCAGCACACCAAACTGCAGGAGGATACTGTCCGCTCATGCTACTCCACTACTGCTCTGAACAACAACTCCAAATCCAAATTTTAGTTCCCCAGTGGTCTCCACCTGGACAACTTTTACGCCTTGCATTAATCCCAACAATCACGAGGCCCTGCACTCAAAGGGAATCATGGATATTCAAGCCTCCAGTTGACTTTGCCAGGTTTACTCTACAGTTTAATAATCATTGCTCCTGTCTTCACTCTCCAGAGGCTTTGAAATAGGCAAATCCTTAGGTGTTGAGCATCATGATAGATTTTATGCTAAGCACAACCCTTTCCAGTACTACATCTGATCACAGGACACATATCACAGTGTTTTGAACAGCAAAGAATCGAGATATTTATTGAAGCTACTCTATCATTCAGAAGACCTTTGTGAAAAGAAAAGAAAAAAGAAGAATATTTTAAAAGGAATTAAAAAGTTAAATAACCTACACTTAGACAAACATCTGTGTCACCCAGATACATGCAGAAGTAAGCACTGTTCTTCGCAGGATACTCTGAAGCCTACACTAAGACAGTAGTCCAGTGAAATGCACCATGGACCTAGACAATGGCCAATTGTGTTTTATCCTCTGTTGTTATCCTAACAATTTACAGAATTAATCTTTCTGAGCCTGCACTGCTGTTCCCACAGAACTATCTATTGTACCTCCAAACCAGTGTTCCTTCCTGCAAGGAGTTACAGTTCCCACACTCCTCACTCCAGCTAACTCCCACCTCTGTACACACTCTGAACTTAGCTGCTATCATACAATGGTTCTCAATTCTTCAGAAGTGAACATTTGTGTAGCAGCTAGTACTCACCTCTGAAAAGCATCCTGACCATTTAATTTCTTGTCTTTAATTATATATACCGAATTATCAATTAATTATCCATACAAAGACTAACCCCTCTCACACAGAAGGCTACCAAATGACTTCTGGAAATCCTACCTACCATAGCAAATGGAGGTCCCTTATATGTGTTCTTGTTAACTCCTTCAATGAGTTCCAAAAGATCTGAAGCACAACTTCTTTTCTAAGTTCTGTCGACCTTTCCACAGTCTACTATAATAGACACCACGTGTCCATGAATTCTGTAGGTTAATGCAGTTTCTACTCACACAGATAACATCACCAGTGAACGTCCTTCGTAATACTTGCTTCAAACTGCATTTGCATCCAACGACCTGAAGGTGTCCACCTAACAGAGCCATTCCAGACCTCTTCGTAAAATTACTTCATCCCTCACTTCCTATAGTTATTGGATGAACATTTTCTGGTTCGAGTAACTTGCTTTCTTGCTTTTTTCTCTTAACAAATGCTGATTTGAAAGCATTCATCAAATTTTTTTTTATCTTAAGCTTTCATATTCTGCTCGTTTTATATCCTCACAATTTTCCTTATTTGGATACTACTTCAGCTTTCTAGTAACTATCTTTGCCTGATGTTCAGTCATGCCAGCTTCCTTTCACACTTCCCTTGATAGCTGGCATGCTTTTGGTCTGTACCTCCAGCACAGAATCTTTAACTCTCAGCAGGCGTAGGTACTTTGCTACTACTTGCCTTTTCAGCTTTACCAAGCTTTCCTAGGGTGGGTATGCTGCATTTCCAACTGGGTTGGAAAGTTCTGTACTTCTTGCAAGAAAAATGAATCTAAGCAGGTCATGATCTCTAGAAAGGAGAGCACTCATGCAGGTAATATTCTGAGCCACATTCCACACACTCTTTTGTGTGGATTTAATTTAAATGGTTGCCTCATCTGCTAATACTCCTTAACCATGATACTTCACAATACAGCCACAGTATTTTTACAATCAACCTAAAGCTTCAATCCACTTGTTTGATCGCTGCAAAACACAACACAAGCTTTCTGCAGAACTATCATGAAGCAGAATCATATCCCATTTAGAACATTTATTTCCCTTTATACAAGGTTTTCCCCACCACCATCTCAAGATACTATTAAAGCAAGAATTAAAAGAGAGCACATTGCTAATCTTTTTCATGCATTATGTACCTTGTGAGTTCCTATACAGAGATAAGATTTCAGAAGCTTTTTCCAATTTTTAATTTTTTTTTAATCTTTTTTGTTTTGTTTTAAGGAGAGGAGATTATTTTGATGAGGGCCCACTCCACTGCCCACTAGCCATGCTTTTAATCTGCAGATTTTTTAACAATACAGCAGAGATTGAAGAGCAAGGAATGGAACATAGGTCCATTCTGAGAAGACATAAAAAACAATTCAAGAAGCTTTCTAAACTAACACGTTTGTTGTTGTTGTTAATATTAGTAATATCAACATGTTATATTTTACTGTTACAACTTATTTCTACTTCCAGACACTAACAAAGCAGACAAGACAAAACTGCATTCTGAATTCTCAAGATACAATGTCTGTATAAGCAAGTTTTGTTTTCATTTTCTAAAAGCAGAAATGTGTTTTTCTAAAGTATTGCCATTTGACAATCTGGATATAAAAAGAGCTGAATGCACTGACCACTGACTGTCCATTTACCCCATCCTCTTCTATGGCATGTTCTCAAGCTGTGTCCCTACAGTCCATGTCCTAGTCCCCTCCCCCCATTTTTTCCAAAGTTTTCTGATGAAAAAAAAAAAAAGACTGCACAACAGCATCACAATCTTCTATCACTTCCCCAAATAAAACTCCTTTTAATGCTTCATTTCCATTATGTTCCAAACTGTACCTTGGGATATTGCTAGAATATTACAGATTTAAATAAAAGTATTTGATGATATGAAAGTAACTGGTTTTACATTTCAAAAAAATCAGCAAATAGGAGACAACAAAACAAAACCAAAAAAAACCAAAAAACCCTTCTAGTCTTCATTATTTTTTTTTATATCACGTGTTTGTGTGTGTATAGCTCCAGTTCAAGCCATATTTAACTTTCCAGCCATGTGCTTAGCCGATAAATCCCAACTACACAGAGACACATGGCACCACTCACACTCAGACAAGATAGGCACTGCACTTTAATTTCCACTCTCCACTCTAACTCTGCATTTAAGTGTTTATTTTTCAGAGTTTTGTGTTTCACCCTCAAACTCATTCACTTCTGAATTTCTTTGTCAAGACTGCTAGGCATGTCCACTGCAGTTTATAATATGAATTTGTGTCAAGAAAAGAGGCTAAAGAACAAAAATATCTTGTCTTAAACCAGGTAGATACAGAAGTATCTATTATTCCCTGATATATACTTGTAAACGAAGGAATTTCCCCAAAACACTTACAAATCTCTTGAAACCATCTTTCTCTAAAGATAAGAACTGCCATTTATCAGTTAACAAAAAGAAATTAAAATGTTTACTGGATTTCAAGGGTGACTAATTACTTAAGTGTATGAACACTCCTAAATTCCTCTCAGGAGTTTATATGCATCATAAGCAATTTTAGCTCTATCCTCTGATCACGTTAGATATTCTATGTATCTGCTGCGCAATTCATGGCTCATGTAGGAATGCAAGGATACAGACCAGTCTCAGCCACACAAGTACAGTCAATTTTCACAAAATTTTAATTCTGATCATCTAGACTGCAAAACATATTTTAAAGAGCACATAGCAAAAGTCAGCTTTTTAGGCCTTTCAAATAATAAAGGCCATTTTCCTCAAATACAAAGGATAATTATTCCTTTTTATCACTGTCAAATGAAGTTACAGTAGTTTCCAAAAGCATACACTATTCAAAGGTTTCAACTTACAAAATAATTGCCAGTTAACCATCGTTTCTTGGTTTTACAAACAAAAGTAAGCTGCACCACCTCTTCACTAGGCACAAAGAAAAGAGTTTATAAAAGCATTTCAAATACCTAGTTATGACTTTTTGCCTAAAGTCAATGACAGGCAGTAAGTGCTTCAAAACCAATGGGTTAAATGCTCCAAAACTGTGTCTTAGGAAAACAAAAACACACAAAAGCATCAGAATGAAACACTTGAAACAACACTTTCACAAAGTGAAAAGACTTCAAAATTCTACAAAATCTTGTGAAAAGCTTTGATTAAACATCCTTAGAAAACACCTGCATTCTCAGTGCTATCATTCTCTGGCATTCTCCTCAAGGACCTCAGACCATCATTAAATGAAAAAGAGGAATACAAAAGCAGGAAGCAAACAAACTTTTAATATATAACAAAGTCACTCACACAGAACACTCAAGTTTCACTTAAAACTGAAGATACGATGGACAAGTTATCACATCAATCATCATCAATGTTTTCCATGAGGCTTCACAAAAGTGATTCCTATTTCTTAAAACAGTTTGATCCTTAAATCTAGTTTGCAGTTACTTACTGTCTAGAGTGGATTTTGGCTTTAAAGCAGTAATCAGTAATAATCAAGATCACTAATTTGAAGTTATACTACAGAGAAATGCAAGTAAGTAAAAGATGCAGTGAAGAGCATCTCAAGCTCCCCTCTCCAGTTATGACAAGTGGTTATATCCAGGGCAAAAGCATTTAATGCTTTGGCTATCCAAAACAAAAAAGTCCCCACAAAAAAAACCAAAAACAAACACACCAAAACAAAAAACCAAAACAAAAAAAAAACTCCAAATCTCTCTTTCTGCCAATCATCCCATTCTTTTTACACAAGAATATCACAGTCAAGAAGGACTGTGAAAAACAAATAGATTAAAGGACTGCACTGTACGTGAAGCTTGGAAAAAGCCTGCAACGTGACACAATGGGATTTGCAGCAGGGAAACCTGGACTTCCTGAAGAATCTGAGAGGCTTCTGCAAACAAAGCAGTAATATCCAGGAGGCATAATCTACAGCCATGTTCACGTATGAGAAAGGAAACCCCTCCTTTAAAGTGTCAGAGGTAATGAGAGAGTATTTATCACAATATGTAGGGCACAGCAATGAATGAGATCAAGACTACTATTCCCACAATCCAGCAAAGAATACCCATCAGCTTTTAAACTCCTATCCCACTTGTATGCATCACAAAGCACTACATACTTCAATACTTAAGCATATTACACACTACCCATTCTGTAAACTATTCAATCTCTGGAGCAGCAGAGAATATACAAGTTACCCTCCAGAAATCCTAATCTGCACCCTCTCCAAGAGGCTATCTTTGATCTTTTTCAGCTGCATTGATAACACTGTTTGCCTTGCAAGCACATTCTGCATGACTGCATCTAGAAAATACCAAAATCCAGCACTAAGAACATCCCATCTTTCTTCGTGCCCCATTCAAATTCTGCAGGCAAAAAACTACAGACAACTAAGCTGCAATTACTATTCAGGTACATGTCCTTGTTGCTCTGGAGTTTTGCTAATAGAATATAAATAACAATAAAACCAATGCACAGTGCAAAAATTAGAACTAAAGCACACACAAGTTGTTTTCAAATGAATTCAGGTCACAACACTGATATAACAGGTCAGCATAGCAACAGTATTATCACTGCAGGATATTCTGAAACATTCATATAATGCCTTTGTATCTGACCTGTTATCAGTCTACATGGTAAAATGGAATTGCTTCCTTTGCCTCTCCAAAAGCCGTATGTTCGCAACAAATCTGTAGAATTCTAGTGAATACAAGAATACTAAAAAAAAAAAAAAGAATCCTACAATATTTTAAAACCCAGTTAAATCGGTAACGGAATAAGCACTGGGAAATTACCTGAGGGTGAGGTTTCTAGCACTCATTCTCAGTTCTAGCAGTCAATTCCCATAATGACTGCTCAACTTTAAACTTGAGGACAGACAACACTATTAGAAAGGAATTCCAAACAGTTAAAAAAAAAATCCTGTTAACTATTATAAACTGTTTTCCATGTAGCAAAGAAAAGCAGTGTTCTTGTTAAGCTACAGATTTTGAGTTAACTTCAAGAAGTGCAGCTTCATGATTAAAGAAAAACTACCTTTAATCTAACAGAAGAAATGAAGAACAATACAGATGAAAAAACAGCTCCTATAAAATAATAATTTTCATCAGCTTTATTTCCTCTTCCAAACCTCTGACACCTGGATCAACAAAGACTTTCCACTACAGAATGACTCATTCTGCCACAACAGTTTAGACACTGTAATGTTCACAGAAGCAGGACCAGCAGCTGAGCTTTCTGTCAGAGAGAATTACCAATAACCCACAATACAAAGATCATAACTAAATGAAGCCTCCTCTTTATTTTCCCAAGGAAAATTACATCTTAGGAACCAGCCCCACTACAGTATGAAACAAAACCTCAAGACAAAAAACCAGTAGGTACTACAAACATTTTCACAATATAAATGTAATGCAATAAAGTCAATGCAAAACCCGCTGCAGTATATGACAAATGGTACACAGAATCTTAAACTAAGGCCAAAATTCAAGTCTATAACTATCACATCCACTAAAAAAAGTATTAACTTTCATAAATGCAGCTTGAATGCCCATGTGAACATCGAATTATCTTAGATGTAAACATTTTACTCTATACTTTTTATGCATTGTCCCTGCTTCCTGTCGCCTATCTGTCCCCAACAGCAAGACTAATTAACACAAAAACTCTTGGGATGAAATAAACATTACCATAATCTCAAATACTTTCCTAACTTACACCTCATGGATCAAAAAATTAAGTTTCAAAAGAGACCCACCTACACTAGGTAGATGAAGCAGAGTATTTCCTACCAACTTCAAAACAAAACAACTTGTTTCCAGAATAGGCTTTTACTAGAGCCACCACATTCTGTATGTAGCCATCAACCATACTTCATTCTGAATACACTGAAGTTTTCATAACCTTTTACGAAAGACATTATTACACAAGCAACATGAAGTGTCTTCACATAAGATTTATGACTCGAAAAGCAGCTACCATTAAAACTGAAAAAAAAATTTGCCAAGGGCACTCCTCAAAAGCATGACAGACATTACCTTCCAGCTCGTAATTTTCAAACCTACAGTAAGTGATCAGCAAAATCAGCACAGCACTTGCAACACAGCTGCTGCCTGCCCCCTGCAGGGTGTGCTTTGTTAAGCTGTGGTGGACAGCATTTACGCAATCAACCAGAGAACACGCAGATCTGTTCTTTGTACAAAATGAAACCTACTGCAATTAAGTGAAGAAATCAAACAATAAATGTTTTCAACAATAAGCACTACCAACAATTCAATAACTATTTAATAATTCATTAGACTGATTAAATTCAAAATAAAAATAAAGCTACAGGAGATTAAATCATATCCCCAAGTTAAAACATACCACACTTTATAAACTATACTGGTGGTGGTATCATACAGAGACTCTCCCAATACCCTTATACAGAAGACCTTGCAGCAACTGTCAACACATACTCTGAAAAAAAAATACCCAAAAAAAGCTTGTTAACAAAGTTGTTATTATAATAATCAGGAAAATTGTTTGAAGGAGGTGACATGACAGAAACAAAATGAAAAAGTAACTGATATACATTTAGTGTATCAAAATACCCTGAAAGTCTCCAACAACAGAAGAGAGGTACAGGCAGAGTTCAATCATACTTGAAACCAGGTAAAAAGCCAGTCAAAACCAAACAAAGCCTCCTTTGAATTAATCATGACATATTTAACAGAGGAAAAATAACAAATAGAAATGGCCCTCAATAAAATATTGCTGAACTTTCTACAATTTATCTACAACCTGTCACTGTCGTGCAACTAAGAGACAAATACTAAGGAGCAACTCCAGACACCTTAGAAGAGAAGAATTAAAAGTACAGACAATTCCCTATAACATTTTTCAGATGCATCTTAAAAATCCACTGAAATAAATCAGAGTTCTCCATACTATTTACTGTGTTAGAGACTGTTCCTTTTGAACAGTTCCATTTAGAGGAAGAGAAACAGGTTATTACATCCACCTCAAAACCAAAACACAACAGGAAAATTGAAGGGGGAGAATAAAAGTTCAGGCGCTGGAAGCCTGATTTTTCATTGGCATTGCTACTTGCAGAGCTGCAATCCCTGTATTTATAGCATCTTCAGGCATCAATCAGGCCACAAAAAAGACTGCTCTTACTCACTTTAACATTAAAAGCGTAGACACACAGTCAGCAGTAGAAACTCTAGTGCTGCAGAAAGCACTTCCTCATACTGACACACTCATTCCCACCTCCTCTCTTATGACAGGCACCAGCATCCTGCAGCTGTACAGCAACATCAATCAGGTTAACCCAGAAGATATCTCCCTTCCCTTCATTCAGTGTGGAGGAAGTTGTCAGTGCTAGCAGTTGGAGGAAACTGCCCTTCTGCTGGTCTCTGCTTGGCACTCGAAGGAACCACGCAACAGCAACCTCTGCCAAGCTGGAGACTTCATGCTGCTGTAGCATCAGCACATACCTGATGTATGTATGTATACTGCAGCACCATAAGCCAGCAGGCACTTAATGGTTTTTGTCTTAGGCTATGCTGGCTTGGCTGAGAAGTCTTTACACAGGTCAGACAAGCACCAGACCAAAGAAGGCAGCAGAAATGCAGCAGCCTAGCAGAGACTGCCAGTCCTGATGAGCTAAGTGGATACTGTAGCTTGTGACAGGAATGGCAAATCTCTCAAATATTTTAAAGACTTACTCCACAAACACATGGCATTTAGATAAATTAATTTTCTACAGTCACAAACTAAAGTTTAGAATACTGTAATCTCAAGGCTATTTCGATAACTGGCAAACAAATTGTTAGATTCCAGAGTTACATGATAATTTCTCTACAACTTAAAAAGATTACAGCTTTTCTTCTATAATAAAACTCTGATAGAGGAGTGTCTTAGAAATAGTCTTAAATCCATAAAAAAATAGAATACAAGTAGTTTTCAAATTCATCTGTGAAACTACTAAAAGCTGAAAAGATATTTCTTTTTGAGTGAAAATGTGGTATCTCCAGCAGAAATGTCAACCTACTTACAGCAGAAAGCTGCATTACTGAAAAAAGCATTTTCACTAGCAATCAAACTCATAAAGCCTGGTTTCTTGTGGCTGTCTTCCCAAAGCTGGTCATGGTTTTATTACAGATGGCATAAATAAAATTATTCTTAACATCTCCCTCCCACATGGATTCTCCAGTGTCCAGAAGCACATACACTACACAGTACATACTAAATCCAGTATCTTGTCTCTTTCTGATCACTTACAGTGGCAATTTCACATTCCTGACATGGGCTGAAGATTCAGTCGAAGAACCAATAGATCAGTCAAACCCCAAATTTGACAATCTGATACCCATTGATAAGCTGACACCAGCAACCACCCTCAGAAACTACTCCTCACTTCAACCACCCGACATTCACTTGACAAAGTATTCTTATTTACTTGCTTTCAGTATAACCTCTATACGGGAAATACAGGAAGAAACTCTCACTACATGACAAAAAAAAAAGTGACACCAACAATCCTCCAAATGAACAGCTGTCTGGATTCATTTCTTGTAATTAACACTGCATTTTCACTATTTTAGTATCAGGCTTCAGTATGATGCAACAGGGTATCAAAGGAAACCATAAAAACTGGAGTCATTTTTACATAATGCAACAAGGGTCATGCCATATATTTATGCTGACACAGCCAATAAAGTTTGAGCCAACTTCTACTCTGTAATGATAAACTTGATTGTGTTACCCTGGTCTCTCACTCCTGTGGGATGAGCTGGAATCAGCACCATACAGGGTTAAGACATCCAGCTACGCTGACTGAACTAGAAAAACGCTGGTGCTATCTGATACTCTGCATGCAGGAGCTCTGGCAACCAGGCTAATTCAGTCAGGGGTTTGAAGCAGGAATGCTAACAAGCCTAATAGAAAAACAAGCACCTGATTCCTGAAGTAGACAAACTGCAGCCTGGAATCTACATGAAAAAAACCTGAAGACTTAACAAAAAAAAAAATATCCCAAACAACAAAACTAAATGTTCCAATTTAAATCCAACCTTCTACTGGATTTCAAAAAGTTACTTCCCAAATAAGTTACGTTCGTCAAGCAGGTTTGAAGTAATAGTATGTCAAAATGTATTACTAAGAGCAATTTTATTGTAACAAATTATAGGGAAATGGGGCAAAGGACCTCTTTTTGAACTATTATTATTTTTCTTCCCTACCTGAAATACTTATTTTCCCCTTTCCTTTTTAAGGGCAAAAACAGCCATACCTCAGGCTGTGGAACAATCAACTTCTACAAAAATAGTTCTTAAAAAGCCCAAACTGAAAATCTGCACTGTTGAATGAAATTTAGTGAGATGATCTGTGTCATAGCCAAAGACAAACCACCACGCTGCATTTATATACAGCTTCATCTAGAGTAAACATACACACACACAAGCTAAGACATCCTTCTGGTTACTTCTACCACACATTCAGAAAAGAAGATATTCATTCACTACAGATACAACCAAACACACAGACAAATTTATACATGAAATTACCAGATAGTTTTCGACATTAGACACATTAACTTGAACACTTCAAAAGAAACACAGGGTTGACATCACAACTTCCAAACGGGAGCATGTCCCAAAAAGACTTGCATTTTTGTTTGTTTGGATTTTTTTTAATTCTATCACTCAAAAATTCCTCCAGGAAGTCTCATTTTGAATGACTTATTTATTTTTATATTTAAAGGAATTGGATCATTTCTTAAAACTTACAAAGCAGTTTATAAATGCCATTAGTTATCTTAATGTTGGTTGACAGGACTACCAAGGCCACAGATAGCTTGGAAAAAATCTATACAGTAATTCTAATAGTTTGGTGAAATTCATCTGTTGATAGCCTTCTCTCTGCAAATCCTACTTAATCCTGTTGTATAATCTTTGGCAACAATTTCATCAAGCACTGTGCTTGGTGAATGACATTCAGCCTCAGTTAGTTGCATTTACAAACAACTGCTGACAGCTAAAAAGGCTTTCTCTGCAGTAACACCATGTACAGTATCTTCATACTGACAGTGGTTTTGCACTCCCTGTTTTGTGATGTTTTCTTTTGACTGTTCTCATACTACAAAATCCTCCATTCTAACACAAAAGCTAGCTCAAAGCAGTCCCAAGCATATAAAAAGGTTTCTTCCTAAGGCACCTGCACAACCAAAACACTACATCGCTTCTGATTTAACTCCCTCACTACTCTGTTTACTTCTAGATTTGAAAGAGAAGATACCATGTAGCTATCAACATAACAATACACTTCTATGTTTTGTACTTAAGCTGCCGCCCTTGTCACGAAGAAGCATTTTACATTCCAATGACCTACCAACTTCCTTTTCTCCAGTGGGGTTCCACACTTGCTCCCAATCTACAGTAGTGTCTGTTTTGCTAGACAGGAAGCAAGTTCATTGGCTGAAAGGTCCTGCTCTCTAAACAGGCTTATCTAACAAGAAAATCTCTATACCTGAATACTTTCTTCTTTTACGCATCTTCATTATTACTATTATTATTATTATTATAGAACTTGGAATGTACTAGCCACATAGACCTAGAAATAAATTCCTCAAAAAGTCCCTAATTGTTGATTGCTGGATGGCTACCTCAACAGAAAAATTAATCCATATGTCCTGTTTGTGGCAGTGAGGGAAAATACGGTATTAAACTAATCCAATGGCAACTAACAGTTACATTGGAAGGGGTTTTCCCTTTCCCTATCTACCCCCACGCCAGCTGTGTGTCATTTCAATTGTTTCAACACAAGCATTTAGGTGAACTCTAATGAGCTAGTTCAGAGAGAAAATCCCAACAAGAATTATTCCTAGACTCCGAGCTTTCCTAAGAACTTCACCATGGAGTCACATAAAACCCAATGCCAGCATAAAGGAGGGATTAAAAAAACCCAAACAAACCTGTTCAATTGAAGAAGGAGTGAAGAGAGCACTCTCTTGTTGCTAGAAAGCCATTTTACCAGCTTAAGATATAAATATGAAATCTCATCCATATACTTTTCCCTTGGGTAGCTATTGACACTCAAAATAAAACCAGCAGCAGTAGTTTACAGAGGCAAGGAAGGCTTCTGCAGCTCCAGAAATCCAACCAATCGGCAGTATTCTAGAGGCTGGCTTCTACAGTGGAAATAAGCTGGTTATCTGTGGGAATGCAGTAATTTCATCATCCCTGTCTAAACATCTATTTCACTTGCCTAAGGATGAACAAACAAAACATTAAGAAAGTAATACAGTATTTGAAACTCAGTATAATAGACCTAAAAAAGGCTATTAAAACAAAATCAGACTATAATTCAATTATTAAATCATTTAACTGAGGATAACTTCAGTCATATTTTTGTTTTAGTACTAGAGGACATAGCAACCTATGCCTATGAGTAGCACTGCACACAAACAAACACTTTTTCTACTGCTTCATCTGAAAGTAACAAAGTACGTATCTAGAGTTATCAAATACCAAGATAATATTATTTTCTATTGTAAATAGTGTTTGCTCCAAAACATCAGGAGCCACTGAGTGCAGAGTACATTAGAGCTCCAATCACCAGCTTCTAACTCTAGCCTCCAAAATACTTTAAAATGCCCTAAGCATAAAAAGGCAAGTGTTCAACTCAAGCAGGAATGACACAAATGGTGGAGGAATTACTCAGCAGTGCCAAGAGATCTTCCACAAAACACTGCATCAGATGTTTTCCACACACAAACACTGACGGAGTTTTACAGCCCAGAGAGTCTCCAAAATCCTGCAGAGACCACAGTAGCACCATTCCAACAAAACAAGCCAGAGCAGGAGAGTAAACAAAATTATTAAAATACAATGACATTCGAAGAAGCAGTCAATTAACAAAGTCAGTCCAGAAATAGGGTGGGCGACGCATTTAAAAAGCTCAATTAAATCTCTTAAAGGTAACATTTCACTGTGCCACCGAACAGCCACTAAAACAGGGAAGCACTCAAAAGCTTAACTATGGCAGCAAAAAGCTACTTTCTTTCTGTAACTGCAATATTTCAGCCATGGCCACTATACTGTCTTTTTGCCTCCTACTGCTTCACAGTCTCTTATTCCATGCTCAGGACAACAATGCAAATGCAGCAACTGTGAGTAATCGCCAACACTATTCCTGATAGAGGAAACAGCAGCTGACCAGTTGATTACATAGGAAGCTCCTCATTTCCTTTGCAGTTCTCTTCATAATAGCAGAAATAATCTAGAGAAAGGGAACATGTGGTAGTAGCATAAAGACCAATTCCAGCAACCTTTTGTCAGAAGGAATCCAGTCAGAAACCACCAACAGTTTTGCAAACAGTCGAGATATACACGCCCCAGTTCAAAAAAAAGTTTGACTTACTATTTTATAATTGTTTATCATAACCTCTCAAATATTTTGGGTCTCTCGTTAAGAGTAAGTGTTCTGTGCAAGACTACTCATGTTCTATGAAAAATTATGATTCTCAAGCAGTAGCAAGGCAGCTCTTTTCCCAGTTGTAAACACTAATATATCATTACTTCTTTAAAATTATATAAGACATCTTAAATTATCATTTTGTTGCAATATAAGGCAATACAGAAATCTGGCTTCACTTCTAGACATGATACGGGGTTGAAAGACATGTATGGGACTGATTCAGTTGATTAAGTACTCAAAATCTGAAGTAGTCAAGAATCACTTGCTCACTTCTCATTTCTGCATCAGAACAAATTAGTCCAGTAGATCAGCAACCAAACTAATACTGCCCCCTCATTTTGTAGTGCCTTACTCTGTTTCACAAAGGGTTGCGACCGCCTGCTTACGGAAGAGTGAGGAAGTTTCAGAGGGCAGGTCAGTCAGATCACCAGTTACAAGACTGGGTGTGTGGAGTTGGGAGGAGATAGGAACAACACAAAGACAACTGAAAAGCTGAATATTTAATCATCACATAGGCATCTTTCACATCACTACATTCTTCCTCACCCTTCCTATCCACCCCAGTCTGGAATAATGCACTCAAAAATAAACAATGCATTTCTGTATTTGTACATTGCTTAGACTAAGCAGCAGCTTAATCTCTAGAACTGAGAGAGCAGATGATTGCAGATCTTACAGAATACAACTCAACAGCTCCCTTCCAGAGTTTGTTCACCCAACATTAAGACTTCATATTGTCATAACCTAGGCAGTCTCCCCCCACTCACTGCTATGACTGTCTTCAGTACAACAGATTCCACTTATGAAAGGAAGTCATGGACTATCAGAAGGATATTTTCCTTGAGAAACTCAGTTCTGATCACTGAAATTCTGGGACAAACCAGTCATGACCTAATGACTTCCCAGGGTGCACAATAAACCTTTCTAACCATGTTTTTTTAGAAGGAAATCCAAGAAGAATCATCTGAACCTGGGGATTATCAGCTAAAGTAGTAGTTCAGCTACTTAAGAATGGCTAGCACGTTTGCATCAAAATACATTCAAACACAACATGCAGAAAAGGTGACTTAGAGCTTCTTTAAACTTAATAACAACATATAAAATTTAATGCTGAGTTTCTGAGATTTTTCTTACTTGGTTTATTTCAGTTTAAAATTCATATATATTAATACTGGCTTAAAACATTTGCAGAATTAACAGATTAATTCTACCCAAGTTTCAAAATAGCAACTTAAATTTTAACAGTAAAAATGCTCCATTGAAGTAACAAAGTAGTTATAAACATCTGTGGCCAGATGAGATTATAGTCTACTTTCAAACTACCACTTCAGTATTTCTTCGAGCAAAAATGGTACACTATCAACATAGCCCGTTTTTCAGCATCACACAGAGACCCATACCACAACAGCAGGTTTCAAAACAAAGAACGTGAGGTTGAGTACAAGTAATTGAATTAATCAACACGCCATACTGTACAAATACAGGTCTATAAAACTAACAATACTCAGGAGTGAAAGCAAATATTATTCCCAATAAACACGTATCAACAAAAACAATCCAGTACAACTCATCCACTCCAAGTGTCTATTCCAGTAACTGATTTGAGCACGTGAGCTGGAGAAGGAGGAAGCACAGAACAGAAAATGGGAGCAAACCCACGTGCAATTTTCACAACTTACAAACACTTCTTGTCCTGCAGCCCTAGGACCTCACCCTATCTCTCCTGGGCAATCTATCACTCAAGATTCGTGGTTTGCTTACATCAAAGGATACATAAAGTGATACTGAAACATTAATGTATTTTCAGTCATGAAGGTTGTGTAGGACAGGTAGAAGAAGGCTTTTTGCTTGGGGTTTTGAGCAGTTTTTCAGTTCAACGGAATTCAACAAGGGTGAAAACAAAGTCCTGACACTGAAAAGAAACATGTCTTGCAACAACACAGGCTTAAGAATGACAGGCTGGGAAGAAGCTCTGCTGAAGAAAACCTGGGGATCCTGGTGGATAGCAAGCTGAAGATGATTCAGATGCATACCCTGACAGCAAAGTCAACATCATGCTTAGTTTCATCAACAGGAGGAATATAGGCTTTAGATGAAGTAAAACAATTATACTGCTCTACTCATCACTCTGGTTTTGGGCTGTCAGTACAGGAAGGGCTGAAATAAGCTGAAGTTCAGCAGAGAGCTACAAAATGATCAGGAGACTGAAGAACCATCTTAGGAGGCAAGACAGAAGGAACTGGGTTTCTTCCTCCTGGAGAAGAGCTGGCTCTAGGGGGGGGACCTACAAAGCAGCTCTCAGAATCTGCAAAGAGGCCAAGAAGACAAAGCAGCAGTGATCAAAAGGGCATGGTGGGAGGACAAGAAACACTGGACATAAACTGAAACAAAAGCGGCCTTTAAACTGACTATACAGAAAACCTTTTTCACCATTAGGACAGTCAAGCCAGTGAAAGAGGGTGCCCAAGAGTTACTGCAGTAACTGGTCCTCAGGGGGTTTTCAACACCTTATGTGATGCCCTCAGGGGCATCAGGACTGGCCTTGCTTTAAGCAGGAGGTTGGACTAGAAATCTCCTGAGGTCTATTCAAAATCAAAGTATGCTAGGATCATATTTAAACATCTGTGGAGGACAGGCTAGTTTTCCCTGCTCACCTACAGAAAACACTAATTGTTACAGCAGCCAGGCAGTCACATATCCTTAATGCAGACAAGATGACCTCCAGCCAACAGGAGAGCTCCCAATCCTGAGATGTCCCAACATGTATGTCTTCAGAAGGGCCATGACAAATGAAGGGATGAAAAAAGCTAAATAAAGTAGTTTAAGTGGCAGCATAACATTTGCAAATTTCTCTTCAGGTACAAGTCCAACTGGTAGACGTTAGAGACAGTAAAGCCTATATAAGTCATTCTACTACACATAGGAAGAGTCATTAATAATGCAGTGCAATCCATCACAATTGGAAATAAACTGGAATGGGTACATACACCATGGAACCATCTAAGATTACAGGATAATTCAGGCAGAAAGGAACTTCAGGAGTTTCCAATCCAACCTCCTGTTGAAAGAAAGGTCATCTCTGAGGTCTTATCAGGCTTTTTTGCAGTTTTATCCAGCCTGTTCTTAGAAATCTCCATGGATGGAAACTGCATAACCTCCCTGTGCAACTCGTTCCACTACTTGACTATTCGCTGGCATCTAAGAAGTTTTCTTTTGCAGAACACTTTTGTAGTTAGTGAACTGCATAATGATTTCACTTTTAATATAGATAAAATGAACTGTAAGCTTGAAATAATAATTCTTTTAACATAGAAGTTAATTCTTCAAGAAAGATTATATAACCAAAAACCAATGAAAGATCAGAAAACTCAAGAGAAACACAGAAATTTAAGCCAAAGACTCAGAAGAAGTCTGGAAAAAAAAAAAAAAAATCAGTATTCCCCACCCTCCCTAAATCCTCAAACCAGTGAGATTTCCATAGGTTGTATATGTTACTTCTGAACACAGTTCAGTCCTGAAGTTTCAGACAAGCATCTGAGTGGAACAAGGAAAGTGATTCATTGCCATCAATATGTATTTGTTGTTATCCTATGATTGCTATAGGGTATGTGGGACACAGAAAGGCAGGAGTGAGTGGACATATTATTAATAATAATAATCACAAGCTAACCACAGCAATACAGCTTGATTTTGAGAATACCACAAAGCAATAGAACATCAGAAGAAAACAAACTCAGAAAGCAGGAACAGAAAGAAAGTGGGGTAGGCCAAGATAAAAGAGAGATCAAGAGAGGAATTATCAGAGGTCTGGAGCACCTCTCCTATGACACCAGCTGAGGCAGTTGGGGTTGTTCAGCCTGGAGAACTGAAGACTTTGGGGAAGCAGTTTTATAGCAGCCTTACAGTGCCTAAAGAGGGCTGCGAGAAATGTGATGAGGGACTTTTTACAAGGGCATTTATTGGATACCACTAAGGGGAATGGTTTTAAACCGAAAAAGAGTAGATTTACATTAGATATTACAAAGAAATTCTTTACTGTGAGGTTGCCCAGCTAGGTGGTGGATGTCCCATCATGGGAAGAGTTCAAGGCCAGAAAATAAAACATCTTTACCCCAAAGCCAAATTTTTTGGAGGTTCTATTGAACAACAAAGAAGAGAAAGTATCATTTTCCCTATAAGGATATAGGTGTCCATTTTGTAAGCTGTTCTGTTTGGACAGATCCATACTAATACACTTAGATGGATTCATTTGCAACATCAAAGTCAGAAATGGTAGTTCCAGTATCCATTCATTTTTAAGCTGTGATCAAGAACTACTGAACTTAGATATGCCATTTACTACCTGTCCCACATGCTACCTCCTCTTCATCATCAGTAAGGTTTACAGAAATGAGCATTGAAATTGTTTGTGCTTGTTTCAAGAAGAAAGCCATCTCAAGGAGCACATTTTGACAATAATCAAGCCCAGATCAGATGCATTCTTATTAAAGCAATTCAATCTTTTTTTTGCTGAAGTAAAATTTGTTCACTATGTAAATTCCAAACCTCTGGAATTTATTTCAGCTTTATGAAAAAAAATGCTTGAAATGCTTTTCACTTTCAAAATACAACCTAATTCTTTCAATATATTGAAGTAAATTTTATACTGCAATTTTATACATGCAAACAAAGCTGTTAGTAATATGCCCCAGATACACAGAAAATATACCTTTTATATATATATATATATATAGAATAAGAAAGTGAGAAGTATTTCCCAAGTCAGAAAGTAACTTTGCTCAGGGGGAATCTACTCATAAAAATGCTCATTTCACCTTCAAATAGCACATTTGGTTACCAAAGAGCTATGTTTTTAAAAGTGCTACCAGCTCTATTTTAAGGATTTCTTCTAAAAGAGAACAAATTATTGGTTTTATCATGTAGCACTTGTTAACAAAACTGGTCTCTACAGCTCTGTTAATCAGGAGTTGCCAGAAGAATGTGTTTGCCAGTGTACTGTGCATGAACACTTACTTTCAACAAGTTCTGCTCTTCTGCCCAGCAGTTATTGTTGCAGCCAGTGACATGGTTTGTATGTTTAGTTAACTTCACTTAAAAAATTCCCACCTTTCATTTGTCATCTCTACATTGCAAGAAACTATCAGAAAATTACATGGTTGCTTACTTTCAAGCATTTTCTTGCTCTAAAACACAATTCTATCAAATACCCTTAATTTTATCCTTATCAAGGGGCTGTCATTTCAGTGGCACACAGAGCAAGGACAAGTTACAATACAAACATTAACGCAGATGATTAACCGTGAACAGGACTATTTCGAGTTTAAACAGGCTCAGATTACAAAAGCATTCAGCAACTTGGTTTGGCTTACTCAGATATTAAAACACAGTTAATGAAGGCATAAGTGATAATACCATACAAGATTTCAAGTATACTCTGACTCACAGTGAAACAATTTAGGCTTTAACTCACTGCTGATACTAGCCAAAAAATCTTTGTAGCAAAGCAGAATTAACATGGCTGAAAAGTTGCATCAGAGGTCTATCCTCTCATTAATGAGAGAGTATGACAGAAGAATATGAGAAGATGACCCAAAACAAAAATTCTGTCAGAAAGCAAAGACAGCAGCATGCAGGAGTGGAAAGGAATTTAAAAATTTAAGGAATCAATAGCTTCTTTTCCTTTTAATTAACAACCAACAGTGTCTCCCAGTGTAGTATGTGTGCTGATTATAGCATGTATGTTTCTCTACTGCTGAGGACAGTAAACTTTTCCAGACTTATTCCTACAAATATATTTTATTTGTATAGAAATAAAAACAAATGAAACAAAAACCCAAACTCCAAACAAAAACACATGCACTTTTATATACTCTAGTTAACACCATATCATTTGTTCTGTGCATTTTTTATTATTCTCCACAGTGAGACACAAACTTTCCTTATGATTAGGTACTTGTAGTAACTCATTCAACAAGATTCGATTTTTTTAATTATGATTTTGAAGCATTTGGGGATTTTGAATTTCTTTGTATTCAGTAATCACTTCAAAAGTATTAATAAAACATATATATGCTTGCCTTAATCAACAGCTTACAAGATGTTAGAATACCAGAAAGTTACACAGGTGGAAAAAAGAAATTACTGGGGAAAAAGCTATTCAGCCCGGAGAAGAGAAGGTTGTGTGGAAATCTCAAGCAGCCTTCTACTATCTGAAGGGGGCCTACAGGAAAGCCGGAAAAGGAGTCTACCAGGAACTCCAGTGATGTGACAATACAAATTCAAAGAGGCAAAGATTATGTATTAGAAAGAAATTCTTTATTGTGAGGGTGATGAGACACTGGAATCGGTTTTCAAGGGAGGTTGTGGATGTCCCAACCCTGACAACGCTCAAGGGCAGACTGAATAAGGCCTTGAGCAACCTGGTCTAGTTGAAGGTATCCCTACCTCTGGCAGGGGGGTTGTAACTAGGGGATCTTTAAGGTCCATTCCAACTTCTTAGCAGTTTGATTCATCAAATTTGGAACTTAAGTTACCTATTTACTGAAATGAGGCAGTCTCATGCACAGTTGATATAGACGTATTTCTGAAACAAACACGAAAAGCCCCAAATACGAAAATTATTCAAGTTTTCTATGAAGATACATAACCCTCTTCCTACCGTATGCAGCCATCCAATAGAGAAAAGGGGCATTCTTTGCTATCCCATGCAACTCACTTAAGATTTAAACCAGAGATGGTGTGATTGTGCTGGTATATATGACACTCTAAATGTGATTAACTTCCTTCCCCCTAAGTTTTATAAGGTGAAATCTCAAATTAGGATAACCTAGCAAACTGCATACATTCCTAAAAATCTGGCTTCTCTTTCTGGCTCTGCAGTAACTAAATTTACAACATATTTTTCAACACATTACTTCATGTATCTGCATCTCTTTTCCCATCCCACTGTCCTGGAGACATTATAACAAAGTGAGAATGTTAGATGTCTTTCGTACAAATCAAGATAGCTAAAGAAGATGATACAACTACACACAAGTACAAGCTAAGTATGATCTAAATAAATGTCATCTTAGAATCACAGAATGGCTTGAGTTGGAAGGAACCTTCAAGATCATCTAGTCCCAACCCCCAATTTTGCTTAATAACAGCAACTTGGAGAAACACTCTAAGGGTGGGGGGGGGGAATCAAATCAAGTAATATAATTCAGTTCCAAACATATTTGACTGACCATTGCCCACTTTCAAGAACTAGACTCAAAACTGCTCATTACATAAACAAAATGTATCGTACATATTCTACCTACAAAACTGGTTTACATAGATAGTCAACATAAGGTAAAGTCAGACTACCACATTACTTTGTACTGACACATCCAAACAGGAAAGCTCAGTAATTAAAGAAAAAAGTTTCCTTGCATATAGCAAGTAAGCAGCTTTTCCCAAAAACAAATACAGTAAGCTTTAGCAAAACCTAAGCTTGAAGCTTTTTTTCATCTGATCTCGACTTCACATATGTAAATATAAAAAGAAATTTTTGAAATAAACTAAGCACCAATTTTAAAATGTTTTCAATGTTTAACGGTGTTTAAGTCAGATGGACATTGGGGGTGGAGAATAAGGCAGACAAAGGGCTGGCCAAAGCTCCTGAAAGCCATAGTAAAAAGCAGCATACAAATTCAGCTGCTACCATGTACTTGTGGTTGCTGTAAAAGTCAGTATCATCAACACCACAGAGTTGGAAGAGAATCAAAGATGGACAGTTCTGCGTGGCAGAAGACAGAACCCTATGACAGCAATCAGATGGCAGTGATGGCAGGAAGAAGATCAACACTGCCCACTTCCTTTCTGTGCCTCAGAAGTGCTGAGAGGTGGGTGCAGAACGCAGTATGTATGTACCTGTGAAAGCATTCATCCTCTTTTACAGTTGCTGAGGTGGAAATAGCTTCAGATTACTCACACATCTATCAGCCATGACAAAGAACACCGCCGTTCAACATTTCACTTCATAAATTAAGGATATAAAGGTATCAGAAATATGTTGGTATCTCACTCTCCTTGCAGGTTTCTACTACTGCTGATAACATCATGATACTGCCGTAGAAGGAGACAACTGACACTAGGAAAAAGGCACGTCTGTCAAAGATGAGAGAAATTGTCCCAACCCTTTTGCAACATAAAGAAACACCCTGTTTATCCTCAGGATTTGGATAAATTAAGCTCTACCTGCTCTGAGTACCATCCTTATTACCTCTGAGGTCGTTGGGAAGGAATTTTTCCCCTTGATGCAAGACTTCCTTCTCAGCAGCTAAGGAATTCAGTGTAAGGTTAGTCCAGAAAACACTGTCTGTCTCTACTAGCAGGTACCCAGAGGAGATGACACAAGCAGAAGGCCTATTAAAAGGAATCCTGTCCAAAATAAGGGAAAAGTATCTATGGTTATAAGAGTATAGCAAGCAAAAAAGCACTCCCTTAGAAGAAAACCCAAGCGCCACAGCCACCGCCAGCACACAGACTAGCTGCTGTATTATAAACAGATCCAACTGCAAGGCCACTCCAAACTACAAAGTCCACATGGCAGGTGTAGAGGATTTTATGCCTGATCTGTAACCTCACAGGAAACTTCTGACAGGGCCAGATAATCATAAGGCTGCTCTCTGAAGCCAGTGTAGCAGGATGAACACATTTTAAGACTGCTGTAATTGGCATTTTCCCCTGAAAGTAGAAGATTGGAGTGTCTGGTTTAAGGTGGTGGATGTGAGATTTTTGGTGCAGAGTGCCTGTGGGAGGAAATGAGGGAGAAAAGGTTTCAACAGAGGTAGGTTTACTGAGAGAGCTAGATCAGTGCATTTATAATCATACACATGGATATTTACGAGCATCCACACACAAGAATGTGCAAAGACATGGAGACAAATGTGGAACACTGAAGATAAGACAGGCACTTAAGGTAAGTGCTGAGTTTCAATAGGTTTTTACAAACCAGCAGTATCAGAACATTGTACAATACCTGAGCTTCAGTACATGACTGTCTCACATTGGTAAAATGCTAACAATTTTTGTGCTGCCACTTGACACTTATCACTCAAAATGAATGAAGACTACTTTGAGAAGGCAAAGTTTTCAAATTCATCTAATCTCTCAGAAATCTGATGCACCAGTTTTTTGAGTTCAAGCTTAATGCAGGTGGGAAAGCAAATCATGAAATAAAAGTGTTCTGGAGCTCGTAGTAGACCACAAACAATTTATTTTCAACAATAAGAATTAGTAACTCCTTCAGAACTACTAATACTCAAGATACTGAGCCAGTATCAGAATGTTAGAAGATATTGTTGATTATTGCTTCAGAAAATTATACTAGAATTTGAACACTGTAAAATTCAAACACTGTAATTTCATCATAGATCCTACCTTACAGGCCAACTTTAGCCAAAAGCCACAGACAGGCAGAAGTCAGAAGGTAATAGAAAACTAGATGTTTTACTGTAAATCCTGACAAAGGCTCTAGGAGAGAGAGACAAATCCTTTCTTCTTTCACTTTTCTTTTTTTTCTATTAAGTACCTAAAACACCTGAGACATGCAAACCCAGCTCATATACTGAAAACTTCCCAGAACTGCAATAATTTCACCAGTTTGGGATAGTTAGGTCTTTGGATGCTAGTAGATGGCTTTGGTGAATATACCAGCAGTCACTGCATAAAATTACTTCATTGTTCTCCCTTTTTTTTTTTTTCAGTCTACATATCAATCCTTATCTGTCTGAAAACAGTTTGCTATAGGCATAACAACTGAATTTATTGAAATAGTCCTTGCTGAGCTATGGCAACAAGCAATACTCTCATGTAATACTAGATACAGTTTCAGTATTGCTGGAGACTTTATCAAAAGTATTACAATACATCTCACACAAAACAAAGAAAGGCCTTGTTAGAGCATTTTACTGATTTTTAAAGAAGGAAACAGTTGTTTGGCATTTTATTTTTTTTAAATAAAAAAGCTAAAGAATTAGATCACAAAATGCAGTAATCTTAAGTAATTCCAGTTTTGACCTTCTTCACCATACAGCAAACACTAGACCTAACAGGGAAATCCATCAAAATCAATTAGCAGGATTGAGCAATGTTTTCACTAGTAAACACTGTCTTTCCATCACAATTTTCAGATTATTTTCCTTTTCCAGGTATGAAAAGAAACTATCCCAGTCTTTCAACAGCCAGAATGTGTACAGTACATGTTAAAGAAGTCTTAAAACTTTCATTCTGTCTATACTGAAAGTAAGTAGCAATCATGTTCAGTAAGGCTATCACTTTAAGTGGAAACAACTTACATGTTTCCCAAAAAAACGCCCAGCATTCTACCAGAAGTATGCAATGCTTGGAAATGATCCGAACACAGAAAATATTATCGAGCTGTACATGGAAGGTGAACACAAACCAGACTTCTCAACATAAAAGAAGGGATATTATGAAAACCATTTTAACAATGCAAAGCTTTCTAAAACCCAACCTGGTTCAATTTTGTTTCCACACAGACATTTTCCCATCCAGGAGGACACTGTATCACAGACGGTGTTGTCCCAATGTTTTTTAAATTTAGAATGTGGCATAATTACTTTTTACTAAAATTAAGAACAAGAAGATGTTTAAAGGGCCCTTTTCAATTTCAAGCTGATGTACCACTCAAAGTAGAGCACCTTCTGGAGGGCAGTGGGAAGGAGACCTCTTCTCGTTTTAGACATTGGGGGAGGGTTTCTTTGTCCTTCAAACTCTTGCCCAGCCACAGGCTATCCAGCAGCCACTAATTTTCATTAAGAAGGGAGATTCTGATCTTCCATTGGGTTTTGTAAGCAAGACAATATATGTAAAAGCAAAATGTAAATATATGTAAAAGCATGACACTGCCATCAAATCGTGTATCTCGCCTCTAAGAAAATACAGGAGTGTGGACTGACAAGTGAAGTAATCTAACAAAGAGAAAGCTCTACTAAACACATCATGGAATGCTTGAAATATCTATGTACTGAAACCTTAGTCCATAGTTACTGCTCTGGGCAACATACTTTGTTGGCCAAATAAATACTGCTGCCGGACAATTCATGCTTTTTCACTTTTTCACACCATAAAGGCGCTCTTACTACACAGTAGAGCCAGATATTGAGCCACGCCCTGGGACACAATTCACCAAGGGGAAGCTTAAACCAGGTCATCAAGAAACTATCATCTATTACTAGTTAGTGAATTCTTGTGAGAGCTCTCATATTCCTGAGTTCTAGTTACAAGAGCACAAATTATCAAAGTAGCAAGAAAAACACTGATCAAATAAAACAAAAAGCCCCACCCTGCAGCCATTGTTTCAGTCTGCCACCATTCTATAGCAACTAGTACTGTACTGCATAAAACCCATTCCAAAATATTTACCCAAGAGTTGGCCTGGCATTAGGAGTCATAGCCAAACAAATACTCAATTTCCAGTTCCATAACAAACCAGCAGGTTTTCTAATGCCCTTGAAAAGAATCACTATAGCAATTCACTCTTATTTTTTAAAGTCAAATCTATTTTATACTCTTGGAATACATAAATAAAATTAGAAACTAATTTATAATTATTCTTAGGATATACCAAGCACCATTCAATAAAGCTTAAAACTTTCAAAATTGATGTGTAACTTCTGCTCTTCACTGGAAGAGGTGACATGAACAAACTTACAGGAGTGTACACAATTTCATCAGTACAATCAAACTCTTAACAGACTCTTCTATTAATATGATTCAATTAAAAGACAGATTACAAATATGTGCAACCAACTAAAATTTACATTTACATTTAGGTGCAAATTTGCACTTAACACTAACACCCTATATTGATCTTCTGGATGACAACCCTAGACCTAGGACTTTCTCCAGTTCTTCCAGGACTCAAACACTAATGGAATTTCCCAAAGTAATGAGTAATCTACAACAAAATTCTGCGAGACAGACCAAGGCAATAAAGAGCCCTGTTCTATATAGTGTGTATAGAAATGAAGAAAGCAGTATCTAGACAGAGGGCATCTTCATAGGAGACAAGAACGAACACGGAATCAGCAGAATGTCTCCGCTGGTAAGAATATCTGTGCTAGAAGATGATCTGAAGAGGAGCTGTCTAACTTACAGGTGAGCACACAAGGGAAGAAAGCAGATCTAAAAAACGTAATTAAATATAATATATAATAACAATCAGGAGATAACCTTGAGGGCAATGCCTGTAACAGAAGGAGACGACCACTATCCTGAAGCATCACACAAAATGCTTTTACCATTTACCTAACAACCTTAACAGCAGAAATTAACAGGCTTTAGCCTTTTCACAAGATGAAAAGAGCATCACTCAATATCTATTCTACACGAAAATATTTTTCCTAGCCAAAAATCTTGAAAAACCAAGAATTACCTAAATAGTGCTTTACTCAAACACACTTCAGAAGATGCTTCCATTAGCATGAAGTTCACTTCGGAAGACAGAGCAAACACTCCATTACTTATCTGTACTATTCGCTAAATTAGACTTCTCTTAAGTTTATCACAACATTTAGTTTACTACTTCACACTGTGATTTTCAATTCCACCTTCATCAGAACCACTGGTCAAAGCCAGAAGTTATTTTCTTTATGCATGATCAGAATTTTGCATAGCTACAATTTATTTCCCTCCATTTATAACAAAGCAACTACGCCAACAGATATTAACACAAATATAAACTCAGAGTGGTTTCTTATTATCTACAGCCTTACCACAAACAGCAGTTCATTTCAACTTTTATCACTTTCCAGCTAAGTTGTACTTTATGTTACCCCTGTTAGATCACAAAAGCATTTAAACGCAAAAGTAGAATTTTATTAATCGTGAAGCTAGGTTTCCCTCAAAAGTCCTAAAAGTTTGTTCCATTCAACTTGGTTTAGCCTCTCTGAAATAGTTTTGACAGAAAAAACACATTTGCACAAACAAAGCAAATCCCTCACATGTCCAGAGGACTAGGGGGGTTTTCAGCTGAAAAGTAATGCTTGTCAATGGCATTTTAGGCAGGGAACAGATCCACACATCAGGAGGGAATTCTTAAAGCCAGTATGTCTGAATTGTATGGACCTAATTAGCCACTAGCTCAAGACGTAACTTATATAAGGAATATTAAAAAAAGCCTAAAACTTCTTCCTAGAATTATTTTCATTACATTATGTTGTCTGTAGACTCTCGTCAGTATCTTAACTCAAACTTATAATTAGCACTATCTAGAGAGCACTAAGACTTCATTTGTAAAGACTATTCACTTTGACTCAGTTAAAGCAAAACTGGTCTCCAAATAGTCCTTCTGATGCAAATGAGCAGACCTGCATGCCTGACTTCTTTTCTCCAACCATTTCAATGCAGAACTAGAGCTCAACAGACTCAGTAAAGTGCAATTAGTAATCCCGAACCTCTAAGTAATGCCTCAGTGTTTTTATCTCCTCTTCAACTGTGCCTGCTTAGTGGTAGCAATAATTGAAAAATATTCCGTTCACTAATAAGCACAGGCATTGGTCTTCGGGATTCTAATCACCGTTCCAGACTGACTAAATATTAGTTTACGCATTCGTTGGAAAGAGAGTTTACGTTCCATATCACAGGTTTGGCAAACTTTAAAGGACAGTATTTTCAGATATATTACCAGCTTCTTGAGGTCTATACAGTATGAAGAGTTGCACTTGCTAAAACTACTGAAAGGGGTAGAATCCAACTAGTGAAGAAGGCACAAGCATTTCTACCATTTAGATGGTGTTTCCTTAGCTCCAGACTTGCGCTTCCACTACTAGTATCACCCGTAACACAATAGGTTATTAGTTTTAAAAACAGGTCTTAAAAAAGCCTCAGAGACAGATTTTTAAAAGGTTATGGGTGAGCAACCATGCAGATAAACTGCAAGGGGGTTAAAACCTAAAACTTCCCATTTCTTATTGCTTTAACTAGATTTAAAACAAGCCTGCATAACTACATGCAAAGTCTATATGCTTTTGTCATATACCAGTCTTCCCTGTCACGCTTAATGAACCAGAATCAGACCTGAACCCAAAAAGCAGACAAAAATTCCATCAACCCTAAAATATCATGCCATCCAGTGTACTGTGCAACATTTTCTGTTAATAGACTGCTTACTTGTATTTAAAGTTAAAGAAAACTATTTAAAACATAATGAATACACCAAACATATATAGCACAACACATGGAAAATCAATATAAAAAAAAAAAAAAACAAAAACAAAGTAACACCACAGAAAAGCCACACTCACATTCTGAAGCGTTATTTCTAATACCTCGTTGCTAAGCCCACATCAGTTTTTTCAGACAAAAAATAATCAAATAGCCATGAAGACTTTTGAAATTCCTTCTTTTTTTTTAAACGATGGCCATTTAAAAGTCAAACTCTCAGGACTTATTCTTAATGCAAAGCATTTTATTTCTCTAAGCTTTTTGTTTAGACCTTTCTACTTTTGCTAACACAGAGGTATTTTAGTCTAGAACAACATTTTCCATCAGAAAACAAAACTACAACAGATCAATGTTTCTGACAACAATCTCCCAGCCCTTGGGCAATTGCTAAAAAAATCTCACTTGCTCTAAAAAGTGTCTGTCTCAAAAGAATTAAATGCAATTCACATTCCTAGACCACAAACCATGTTTAGAAAAAATGCAACACTTCTCTTCCTCTCATATACAGCTGTGAAAGCATATAGTAAAGACTAAACCTTACTTTGTCATCAACAATAATTGTAACACTTAGTTCAGACATAGCATCTTAAACCAGTAAGTCCTAGATGCATTCAAACAGTGATAAATGCACCAGTCTACAGTACCCCTTCATTCCTTCCTCTCACCCAGAACATCCATGTGCAGTTATTTCATATAATAATCAACTTCACTAAGCACTTTTATTAAAGAAGGAAGTTTAAAAAAGCTAAAATATATAAATGCAAATCATTTCTTACCTACGAGTTTCCAGACAACTCTATGCACTCATTACAAAATCATTCATTCAAACTTATTTCTTTCTGAAAACTTTGGTTGCTATAAGCACCCAAGACTTAAATCAAGATCAAAACATCATTTTATCTCCTACTGCAAAAAGGTCTAAGTCTTTTTACTGCGTTTCTATTCTTGATTAAAAAAGAAAAAAATCCACAGCATCCACAAAATTTGGTAATACTTTGAATAAGGACAAGAGGAAACACTTCAAGAAAAGGGTTAACATTCTGCTTCATTTTGAATCTGCCTGTTAATTATCTACAAACAAAAACATGATTCACCCCACCTTTCCCCAAAAACTGAAGTATTTTTTTCAGACTCGCTGAAGTGAGTAGCTGCCTCATAAGTTAAAGTAGACACAGTAAAGTTTAATCAACTTTAAATGATGACCAGTATTACAGACATCTTTAGCTAGGTCTGTACCAAGCAGCACTCCTAGATAGAAACACCATCATTTAAACTGCTGCTAGTAAATGCAGAGTTTTGGTTTTGTTCATTTATAAGCTTCAAAGCCACAGAGCTCCTCTCAGCTACTTCCTGAATTAAAACTTTAAAATTTCAGAATAAAATAATGCAAATTAACAGATTTCTCAAAACGGCAACAATGGTTAGAATAGGTAAACACCTAATAAATTTAAAATTATCACTCTGGTCTCAAGCATGAGTCCACAAATTACTTTAGTGAAAGCAAGTGAAGCTATGAAACCCTCACTCCCAAAAACTCTTCAGCCTTCCTTACATGTGATACAGAGAGAAGAATACTCAACTTCGAGCATGCAACAGAAAGTTTCCATTTCTGTTTTGCTGGGGTAAAGCAGCTCTGAATGACTTAGAGTCAAAGAGAAGTTAAGAAAAAGTTAGTAACAACTCAATAACATGCTCTATCCAAGGCTTTTGCTTTTCAATGTCTTACACACCTTAACACATAATTTGCTCCTAGGTCTCACAAGAGGCAAGTAGACAAGTAGATCTCTAACTCCTTAGGACTAGCCTACTCAATAAAATACTAACAGGAATTCAAACAGATTCTTTTCATTAACCACTTCTCTGAAAAAAACCCAACACGTTTGAACTACTTTCAAAATACTGCCGGACCTTCAAAGCAAAGTCACATTTTACACACTGCAACAAAGTGAAGAGGATCTAATGGAGTTGGAACAATTGTATCTCACCAAAAGATTAGACCTTTCAAACTAATATCAAGGTACATCAGTTGGTCACATGCAAATTCCTTTCACTGTCACCGCCTAAGCTATACTGTCAGAACTCCAGTCAATTAACATTAGATTTCACTTTTCCTTTGCTTAACCAAAAATATAAATCTCCCTGAACCCTACTATTAAGGTTGTGATTACCCCCTCTAGAAAATCCTACTCCCTCTTACATAGGAAAGTTACAAGACAAGTCACTTAAACCAGGTTGTTTTCACTGGGGAAATGCCTGAAGAATCACTACAAGGCATTAAGGCTACTGATACATCCAACCAGCAGCTCCTGGATGACAGTCTGCAGCCTGGGCTACAAAGTTAACCCAACATGCCAACAACCACGACTGGACAGTTTAAAATGATTCAGTTTGACTCAGCTCAGGCACACATAGCCAAAAGTCATATCCAGGTTATTGCATCTTCACAGATGCCACACTTGCTGCAGTCTCTACAAAAAGCAAGATGTGCCTTATGGTCAAGCTGAGCCTGGAAAAACACGGAAACAACAGAGGATTGTCAGTTCTCAAGCAGTCTAGTAAAAGGGCTTTCATTTAAGCTGATAAACAGTACAAATGTGAATCTCACACCATCATCTAGGTTGAAAATATTGCCAAATTTGTGTCAGCTCAGGGTAAGAGTGAAAATAAATGCAAACATTCGTAAGTGTAATTATCTGGAAGGAAAATATACTTTATCTATAAAATTGTTATCTGCTGCCAGTTTGATGTAAACGCACCTGCAGGCTTATCAAATGCTTTTAGAACTAGTAGGCTAAAGAGCTCATACACTCAAGGATATTATGCATGCACTTCATTTTTCACTCTCAGTCGTTCAACTGAAATGTCATCACTGACAGTGGTGAGTATGCTCCCATACAGGTTCAAAGGCTTAACTGCAGAAGTGTGGAGTGAATGCAAGTAAAAATATTTTTTCTTTCAATAATAACTGTAATGAAGCTGGTAGCTTTTGTGCAAACTCTAGTTAACTGCGATAATAAATATGCATGGCTGACCTAAAGAAAGTATGATTTGTTATACTACTTACTAACAAAACCACAGCACAGTCTGCCATAAACATGAAGAAGACAGGCTGGATTTAGAATGTACTAGGAATGGACAAACACATTAATAAGACAAAAAGTTCAGTCACAGGCAGTTAGTAGTCAGCCTGCAATTCCAAAAAGACTGTGCTATGTTCTCAAACACAATCACGAAGGCTTCTTGACACTGGCTTCAGCCCACTTTTTCAAAAAAGTGACTGTCAGCCAACAGTGATGCTGTTAAAACCTAAGCAATGCAAGCAAGGAACTCTAATTATGATAAATCTTGCAAGATGTAGGAAATAATCACAGAAAACCGTCATCTTTGTGTTCAAGAAACTGTCTGCAACGAGCAGAACTGAAAATACCCGAAGCTGTCGTAGTTCCTAATCTTAGAACGGTTTTCAACACTTTTTCGTGGCTCTGCTAGCAGTCAGCACCTGGGTGCAGAAACAGGAGCCAGCTCCAAGACCAAGCCAACGTGATTTCTCAGAGGCTTCTGTTAATAAACAACTAGGGCCAGGCCAAGAGCAAGTGTGAATTTCCTCCTTTTCCCCGGGAACACGCACATGATCAGCCTCCACCCTGTAAGCAGAGAGCCCGCTGTCACACACAAACAGGGCTGTAACCTGCGTCCCCAGCCCTCCCCTTACCCCCCCGGCCGCTTTCAAACCAGACGCGCAGCACGAACCAGCCAAAGGGAACATGACAAGGGGCAGCGGGAGGGTGTGGTTTGACTATCACATTTTTATTTTTTTTTAAACAAGACAAAACCCAGCCTCTCTCGGACATCAGAAACACCCATTTCATTAGGCAGAAATTACCCGCTGTGTTTTTCCAGTACAACATGTGAACTCAGGACTACGAACCTGCTCTTGGTATTTACTTTAGGCGGCGGGCTGGCAGCCTGCAGGCTCGGAGAGCCAAAGCGCTCCGTCCGTCACGCCCTGGGAAAGCCACCCCGGGGATTGCACCAGCAACCCGGAGAGCCGCCGGACTAAGAGCGGCAGGTTGCTTTGTAAGAGGCGCCTTCTGCACAAAGACGCATATTTAAAGAAACAAACAAGCTGGCAACAAAAAAAGCGCCCAGCACCGGGATTCTCAGTCCTCCTCCTCCTCCACCAGCCGCCTGTCGGTACTGTTAAAGTCACAGACAGACAAAAAAAAAAAGCCCACGGAGGTACCCGGTGTCGGGCTCGGGAGAGGGGCAGCTCCTGTATTCTCGCCCTTGCCCGCCCCCTTTCGCCACCTCCACGTCCCAGCGGGCTTCTCCCCTGCCTCGGGGCCGCCTGTCCCGCAGGTTNTCGCTCACCTCGGTGGGGTCGCTGATCTCGAACAGGTCCAGCCGGTTCGCGTTCCAGTGGTTGATGATGTCGGCGAGTTTACGCCGCTCCTCNGGCATGTGCCTGCGGGAGGCGAGAGAGGGAGGAGGGGAGGACTCCGGCCCTGCGCTCCCTTCCTCTCCCCGGCTGCTGCAACCTGCCTTCACCCGGGCACGGCGAAGGGCCCGACCCTCGCTCCCCACCGAGGAGCGGAGCCTCGGCCGCGGCCAGCGCAGGGGAACCCGTGCCTGAGCCCCCGGCCGGGCCGGGGGGCGGCGCGGG